>JAAKBH010000748.1:0-120000 GCA_019776075.1 Amaranthus palmeri
TTGTGAAGAAGATGATGACTCGAGTGCTTGTGACTTTGTGAGGAGAAGATGACTCGAGTGCTTGACGGCGCTGCACAAGGCCAAAGTGAAGAAGAGGAATGGAGAATTAGGGTTATACTTTGGGACTTTGGGTTTAAATACCTAAAGTTAAAAAATTAAAGTTTAGACTCAACCAAAACAGGCTGCCAGCCGGCCCTAAGGTTTAAAAAAAAATTTTTTTTAAATAATAATTCGGATACCGGGTACCCGCATTTTAAAAAATGCATATCCAGTTCCGACCCGAATATCCGGTTTATAAACCGGGTACCCGGTCCGGAATAACCGCTTTTCAGAATTCGGGTCAAAAACCCGGTTTTCAAAACCGGATACCGAATATTCCGGGTCGGGTTTTTGACTTCGGATATTTTTGAACACCCCTAATACAAACCCCTTTCACGTTTCTCTCTCTTCAAAAAATATCAAAAACACTTCTCACCTTCTCTCTTCGAAAATATGTTAAAAAAACTTAGATTGTTCAAATTTTTTATCAATTCAAGAAATTTTGCTTATCATTGCTAATAATCAAGTAAGTTTTCTACTCATTTTTGTTTGATTTTTCAATTTTTGGCATTTCAAGGTTTATTTTGAATTGGGGAAAACGATTTGGGGTTTTCTTTAAATTTAGGGTTTTCAATTGTAAACGATTAATTAATAAAGAGATTGGTGTAACAAATTGGAAAATACAGAAATAGTTTGAAAGCAATCAAATATTTTGGTTTAGAAATTCTGATTTTTTTTGGATTTTTGGGAATCGAATTTGTTGTTCATTTGTTAGACTGCTTTTGGGTTTCTACTTATGTGTTCTTCCTCTTAGTGCTAATACCTTACATTGGAGATAGAATTAGGAAAATCTGATTTTTTTTGGGGGGTTTTGGAAATCAAATTTTTCGTTAACCGATGAGTACGCACCGATTAATCTAAACAACAAAGAGTTTATAGAAGAGAATGAAATCAGAAAAACAAAAGAGAAGTTAATTACTCTTCTCAATGAATCAAGAGAAATGAGAGAAAGAACAATAGAAATCAGAATTTCTATCAAATGTTAAGAGTGTAATTTGATATGCATGTGCCCACACCTATTTATAGAGTGTGAAGAGTCACATGTCTTCATCCAATCCATGCTTGGTGGTTACCAGGCAATTAGAGTGTTTTAGTGAAGTAAAACACTCGTCCATAACAACACAAGTCTTCACGAAGCATAGCTTAGCTTCACGAAATAACACACTGTTTCAGAGTTGCTCAAACGAGCACATAAGGTGCTCGAACGAGCATGATGCAAAACAGTTTCCAGAGACTTTCTGACGCGAAATTCTCTAAGTGCTCGAACGAGCACTATAGGTGCTCGAACGAGCAAATGCCAAAAACAACAACAGAAGCATTCTGACCAACCCGGAGGAACATGCTCGAACGAGCATAGGTGTGCTCGAACGAGCACTATGTTGCTCGAACGAGCAACCTGGTCGAGCGGCCTCATTTGCTTTGTTTTGTTCTCGTTTTGTTCCGTTGTTACGTTTATGCTTAGTTTATGCCTTAAACATGTTTCTAAGCCTTGGATATATGTCCTACTTGCTCTAAATCTCCAACAATCCTCCCCCATTTAGAGCCTTTAGGACATTTCTTTCCCTTTCTCAAAAACTGACCTCATAATCACATTCCATGCATCAATGCTAATGTCCCTGCGGATTGAATTAACACCTAGTACGACATACTTGACAAATGATCGTGAAATGATGATGTCCCTGCGGATTGAATCACATAACACATCTGACCATTTGAAGATGAAGTACACACAGAACAACGAACGCTTTGTCGTTTCTTGACACATTATAACGGCCGTGTCCATATCTATTCATAAGTTTATCATAGTCGATACGCTAATCTTGACTACTTGAAGCGGCCACACTTCAAACTTATATAGGTAGGTTCTCATTACGTAAAATATATCCCCGTGATTGGATATCACCAAGAGCTCTTCTACTCTTGGCCTTGAGAACTTTCAAGGGACGACTACCTCGCTCCTCACGGTCCAAAGCAACGATGGGTCATTAAACTTTGTTGCTTACAAAATCCATAAAGAATTACACCACATTGAATTCAGACACAATGTTACTTGTGTGTGAATTGGGCTTTCTAGATGAATTTTTTAGCGTAAACCGATTGCAATTGACGCTTGTTCAATTGAATCCCTACTCATGGCTTTCGTAAATAAATCAGCCAAATTGAACTTAGTGTTCACATAATCAAGAGTGATGACCCCATTAACGATAAGCCCTTGCACTAGGCTGTGCCTAAGAGCAATATGACGGGATTTACCGTTATACACTTGACTATAAGCTTTCGCCAATGCCGTTCTGCAATCTGTATGAATTGCCACCGGTGCTATAGGCATTGGTAAGATGGGTATCTCAAACATGAGATCCCTTAACCATTCCGCTTCCTTCCCCGCAGACGCTAGCGCAATAAACTTGGAAGCCATAGTGGAATAAGCGATGCACGTTTGTTTCTTAGAAGACCATGAAATGGCTCCTCCCCCATAAACAAACACCCAACCACTCGTTGAAGAATTATCTTCTTCATTAGTGATCCAACTTGCATCGGAATAACCTTCCAAAACTGGAGGTTCTCCACTATAAATGATACCACGATCTAAGGTACCTTTCAAGTATCTTAATACTCTCCTAATCGCATTCCAATGATGCGGACCCGGATTGCTAGTAAATCTACTCAATTTTGCAACCGCAAACGCAATATCCGGTCTAGTACAAGTCATCGCATACATAAGCGATCCAATTATCTTCGAACATGATAATTGCGAAACTGGTTCTTTATCATGTCTAAATAATTTGACATGTGGATTCATAGGGGTTGAGATAGGAGTTGACTCGAACATATTGAACCTTTTAAGTACTTTCTCAATGTAATGAGATTGACTTAATTTGATTCCATTGCCGTCTCTAATGATCTTTATGCCTAAGATCACATCGGCCTCCCCCATATCCTTCATTTGGAAGGAACTTGACAAAAATTCTTTTGTCTCTTGAACCCGTACTAAATCAGTACCAGAAATGAGCATATCATCAACGTAGAGACATATTATGACTCCGTCGCCTTGCTCATCAAATTTTCTATAAAAGCATTTATCCGCTTGATTCAATTTGAATCCAAAGGATAATATCGTTTCATCAAATTTTTGATGCCATTGTTTCGGTGCTTGTTTTAGTCCGTACAACGACTTAACAAGTTTACACACCTTGTTTTCATGTCCTTTCAAAACGAAACCTTCGGGTTGTTTCATATACACTTCTTCATCTAGTTCACCATACAAAAACGCAGTTTTTACGTCCATTTGATGAATCACTAGATTGTGTATCAAAGCCAAAGCTATTAACAACCGAATGGTGGTTGTCCTTGCAACAGGTGCATATGTATCGAAATGATCGATACCAGGTTTTTGTCTAAAACCTTGTGCCACTAAACGGGCCTTGAACTTATCAATAGTTCCATCTATTTTCATCTTTTTACGAAAGATCCACTTGCAACCAATCGGTTTGCAAGTCGGTGGTAAATCTACCAAAACCCATGTATTATTACCCATGATTGAGTCCATCTCATCATTAATTGCTTCCTTCCAAAACGCACTGTCTTGAGAAGCCATAGCATCGCTATATGTCAACGGGTCTCCTTCCACATTAAATAAATATGGAAAACTTGATTGAATTTCGGTTCGAGTACCTTCAACCAAATATACATGAAAATCTGAACCAAAAGATTTTGGTCTCCGTTGTCTTTTACTCCTCCTAGGAATTTCTTCCACATCATCGGGAGTTTCTTGTTCGATGTTTTGTTGATTCTCATCAACATCATCGTTTTCATTCGGGTTTTCATGTTGAATATCTTCGAATTCAACATCGTCGTCATTGGTACTAATCCGTAGATCTCGTTGTCTACTAATCGATGAAAAACGATTCTCATCGAAAATCGCATCCCTTGACTCTATTATCGAATGAATCGCAATATAGTCGTTTTGTTCTATTACATAGAACCTATAGGTTTTACTTTGATTAGCATAACCTACAAAGATGCATTCAATGCCTCGTTCACCGAGTTTCTTTCTCTTTGGTCCGGGTACTCTAACAATAGCCCGACACCCCCAAATTTTAAGATAACTTAAGTTTGGTTTTCTTTTGTACCATAACTCATAAGGAGATTCCTTATTGGTTCTATTTGGAACCCGGTTGAGGATGTGACACGCGGTCAACATTGCCTCTCCCCAAAACCCGTCACTCAAATTAGAGTATGACAACATGGAATTAACCATTTCTTGAAGAGTTCTATTCTTCCTTTCCGCCACACCATTTGATTGTGGTGCATAACCGGCGGTAGTTTCATGTATAATTCCCATTGATTGGAAATATTGAGGATCATAATATTCTCCTCCCTTATCGGTCCTTAATTTCTTAAGTTTACCATTAATCTGAAGTTCAACTTCATTCTTGTAAACCTTAAAGAAATCAAGTGCCTCATCTTTTGTATGCAAAAGATAAACATAGCAAAACCTAGAATAATCATCAATAAAAGTAACAACATATCTTTTATTGCCTAAAGATGGTGTGCTATGAAAATCACATAAATCACTATGTACAAGATCTAAAATATCAGATTTTCTTTCTACACTTTTGAAAGGTGTCTTAGTTATCTTATTAAGCATGCATGTTTTACAATTTACTGATTTTTGTTCACACATTGGTATCATGTCATGCTTAGACATAAATGAAACTTTACCAAAATTAACATGTGCTAATCTAAGATGCCATAAATAATGTAAATCATCATGTGAATTAACATTGCAAATAACATTAGAATATTTACATGACAAAGAGAGTTTAAACAAGTTACAACATAAATAGGCACGTCCTACATACATATTACCCTTACTTATAATACATCTATCGGCTTCGAATACAAGCTTATATCCTAATCTATTTAAGATTGGACCGGAGACGAGATTCCTACTAATGTCGGGTACATAATAAACATCCCTAAGGATCAATGTATTCCCCGAAGTACACAAGAGTTCCACTTGTCCTTTGCCAAGGACTTTGATAGGCGAGTTATCTCCCATGTAGAGACTTTCTCCATCCACAACATCGTGTAGCGTTGTGAACCAGTGTTTGCTCTTGCACACATGTCTAGCGGCTCCCGAATCGATCCACCACGACATGTCTTCATCCTGCATAACATTCACATTAGAATCCATGGAAGAAACATTCAACTTAGAATTTTCATCCAAAAATGCAAGATTACCTTTAGTAGGAGGAGGGTTGTTGCTTGACGAAGCACCACGCTTCATTTTCTTAAGTTTATTCTTAAGCACAAAGCAGTTTTTCTTGCGATGTCCGGGCCTACCACACTCCCAACAAACATTGTCATTGACTTTGTTCTTGCCTTTACCCTTTGGGTGTTGTGGTTTCCTCTTCTTGTCTCCACTTGTAGTGGCCTTAGAATCATCAATCACCATGTTCACAGATGAAAGATTGGGATTGTCTCCCTTGGAACTTTCAAGTTCCCTTAAACTTGACTCAATTTGAAGATGTTGAGCAAGTCCCACAAGAGAAATCTCTTCCTTCTTGTGTTTGAGGGCATGTTTCACATCCCTCCAAGTATTGGGTAATTTATCTATGATACTTGAAACAATAAATATTTCATCCATAGATATATCATGCATCTTCATGTTATTGTACATGCGTTGTAACTCATGGAATTGATCCATAACAGGACGGTTGTCCAACATTTTATAATTATTAAAATTAGTGATCAAGAACTTCTTAGAACTAGCGTCTTCCGCCATATACTTATCTTCCAAACTATCTCATAATAATTTGGCGGACTCATGAAATTGGTAAATATCAAATAAGGAATCACACATACCGTTAAGAATATGTCCACGACATATAAAGTCATCATTCTCCCATTTGTTCCTCTTTCTAGCCTCCTCTAGAGTTTCATCCTCCTTCTCTTCCGGTTTTGGAGTGGAAATGACATAGTAGACATTGAGGGACGTTAACAAGATTTGCATCTTCTTTTGCCACCTCCGAAACTCCACACCCAGAAACTTGTCTAACTTCATAAAGTTTGAAGTAAGATCTTTCACACTTGCCATATTTTCAGAAATATCACAAAAGATTGTTATAAGATGTACAAAAGGAAAGTGCTGTAAATTACAATTACACTACAACTATATACTATGTATATAAGCCTTTGTGTTTATGGCAATGATCTTCTTCAAACAACGAACCACGAACAAGATGAACACCGTAGAGAAGATTTGTTGCAGCACAATGGTCACCGGAAATCTTGATATAAGGTTGAAGGCGTATGGAAACTTTCCTTTTGTGATATATCCCCCACAAATAGACCTGGGAAAATTTGATCCGACCCGAAAATGGACCCGGGACCCGACCCGTAAAAACCCAAACCCGACCAATCCGAAAGAGCCCTTAACCCGAAACATGACCGACCCGATAATTACCCGACCGAAAATGACCCGACCGGCAACCGACCCGACCGACCCGTTTTGACAGGTCTAATGTCAATTTTTAGAGTAATCTCAATGTTAAAATTCATTTCAAATAAAATTTTTGTTTTCAACTTATCTAAACATATTGATTATATCATTTTCTTAAAACTCATTAATAATCTTAAAAAATACGCAATTAACATCTTTTTATCTATCGTAATTATTATTGTTTAAAAAAAGGACGTTATAATCATCTTAATTGAATACATATATCTTGTTAAATCAGTTAAATGAGTTTTTTGTTCTTCTACATTTCAGTAAGCAAATCGATATAATTTATAAGAACGTTTTGCACATTTAAATCAGTCAAATGAGTTTTGCAAATCGATATATCTTGTTAAATCAGTCAAAGGACGTTTTGCACTATACATAGAGATTTAAAGTTTAGACAACGAGCATCGTTATTACTGATTTCTTATAACTTGAATTCAATCACATATAAGGCTTTAATACCGTGTTAATTGATATGTGGATTAATGTCATAGGGATGAGAAATAGTTTTTTTATTAAAAAAGCTTCATAAATAATAAAATATGAGAAAATCATTTTTTAAAATTTCACAAGTCATAACCCGTTGGGTCAACCCGACCAACCCGGAACCGAGAGTGACCCGATCCGAAAATGACCCGATCCGAGAATGACCCGACCCGAAAATGACCCGACCGAAAGTGACCCGACCCGTAACCCGACCGACCGACCGTTTTCCCAGGTCTACCCACAAAGGTACTTGGGTTACGATGATGGATATTCACAACGAGATACAATCAACCACATTAACCGATGAGTACGCACCGATTAATCTAAACAACAAAGAGTTTATAGAAGAGAATGAAATCAGAAAAACAAAAGAGAAGTTAATTACTCTTCTCAATGAATCAAGAGAAATGAGAGAAAGAACAATAGAAATCAGAATTTCTATCAAATGTTAAGAGTGTAATTTGATATGCATGTGCCCACACCTATTTATAGAGTGTGAAGAGTCACATGTCTTCATCCAATCCATGCTTGGTGGTTACCAGGCAATTAGAGTGTTTTAGTGAAGTAAAACACTCGTCCATAACAACACAAGTCTTCACGAAGCATAGCTTAGCTTCACGAAATAACACACTGTTTCAGAGTTGCTCGAACGAGCACATAAGGTGCTCGAACGAGCATGATGCAAAACAGTTTCCAGAGACTTTCTGACGCGAAATTCTCTAAGTGCTCGAACGAGCACTATAGGTGCTCGAACGAGCACTATAGGTGCTCGAACGAGCACTATAGGTGCTCGAACGAGCACTATAGGTGCTCGAACGAGCGCTATAGGTGCTCGAACGAGCAAATGCCAAAAACAACAACAGAAGCATTCTGACCAACCCGGAGGAACATGCTCGAACGAGCATAGGTGTGCTCGAACGAGCACTATGTTGCTCGAACGAGCAACCTGGTCGAGCGGCCTCATTTGCTTTGTTTTGTTCTCGTTTTGTTCCGTTGTTACGTTTATGCTTAGTTTATGCCTTAAACATGTTTCTAAGCCTTGGATATATGTCCTACTTGCTCTAAATCTCCAACAATATATATATATATATATATATATATATATATATATATATATATATATATATATATATATATATATATATATATATATATATATATATATATATATATATATATATAGGAAGAAGTTCCAGTGAGAACCATCCTTATATGAGAACCGTGAGAACCAATCAGAATTACAAAAAAGTGTTACTTTTTACTAAAAAGGTGTTACTTATGGGTAAAAAGGTGTTACTGTATTTTATGATACTATTGGGCAAAAATGTGTTACTTTAAGAAAAAAATTCTGAAAAAAACACAGAAAAAGGTGTTACTTTTTACACAAAAATGTGTTACTTTTTGAAAAAAACGTGTTACTTTATTTTTTTAAAGAAAATATATTTTTTTTGAAGTAACACATTTTATACTAAAAAGTAACAACTTTTTTTTTAAACAAAAGTAACGTTTTTTTGTTCAAAAGTAACACATTTTCTATAAAAAAGTAACACATTTTTATCAAGGCGATTGGTTCTCACGGTTCTCATATAAGCTTGGTTCTCACTGGAACTTGACCCTATATATATATATATATATATATATATATATATATATATATATATATATATATATATATATATATATATATATATATATATATATATATTATCTATTTTTTATGAATATTTTGTTTTAAATTTTTTTGTTTAATTCAAAAAAATTCTTTTTTGTTTAATCAACCGAGGATTTTGTATTTTGACATGTCTAATTTTACGGTTTAGAATTCCACAGAGGCGAATCGCGTGCCTGCTGCTGCCGCAGCTACCACTTACAAGTACCCCGCAAATGCTAAAACCACTTCCTGAATTCGCTTTCTAAATCCCCAAATCCCCAAATTCCAACAAAACCCTAATTTCTCCCTCCTTTATTTTTTTCTTGATTTCTCTTAATTATTCCCAAATCTTCCAAAACCCTAATCAATTCAACTCGATCATCATTAATTTTTAAACCATGGATATTGAATCAAACGGCAACAATAAACGCGTCTTCAATCGACTCGGAACTCGCCAACCGCAATCAAATAACTATCATCAAAATCCAAATCAAAAAGTTTGTTTTCATTGGCAAGCTGGAAGATGCACACGAAGTCCTTGTGCGTTTCTTCATAGAGAACTTCCTCCTCCTCCTCTTCCTCAGTCAACTCATCCTTCTACTTCATCTTACAATGGAGGTGCTTCGAAACGCACTCATGGTGGGTTGGGAAGTGGTGGGAGAAATGATGGGTTTTCATCGCGTAAGAACCCTAATTTTAATAATACATGGGGTAGAGTTGGTGGCAGCAGTGGTGGTGGTCCAGTTAATAAGATGGAAAGAGTTTGTAATTACTGGATTCAAGGGAATTGTACCTATGGTGATAATTGTAAATACTTACATTCTTGGTCTATTGGCGATTCGTTTTCTCTTTTGACTACTCTTGAAGGGCATCAGAAGGTATATTTTTGTTTTTGGTGTTTAGTTTGATGTTTATTAATTGAGTTTTTATTTGATTGATTGGTGCTATTTAATGTCTTTTTGGTTCTTAATGGGATGAACGAGAGTTTGTGGTACTTTTTACAATTGTGCTACTTTCTTTATTTGAATTCGAAACATTTTTCTCTTCTTTTGGAGTCAGGTTGTGACTGGGATCACTTTGCCATCAGGAGATAAACTTTACTCTGGGAGTCAGGATGAGCACGTTAAGATCTGGGATTGTTCATCAGGACAGGTTTGTTCTTTTCTATTCAAGTTTACCTGAATTATTTTTTAAACAATTGGAGGATTGTTGCCTATTGAGCCATAGCTTATGAATAGCTGAAGTTACTCTTACTTGGACTCAAATCAAAAAGTTTGTTTTCATTCTATGCCAAATTTGTTTAATTATCATTCTCTTTGTTTCTTTGCACACAAATTCCATTTGGATTTTTAATATCTAGGAAGGTGGCATTTGGTGTTTTGTTTGTTGAACAAAATTGTTGAAAAAGGAATTATAAATACCAAATAAGTCTAACATCCCACACCCTACACAAATTTATGTATCATATCTACCCCTTCATTATTTTTTATTCTCAGGAAATTAAAAAGGTCTTAGTATCAAACGAATAATTACAGTGAGAATTTCTTGGTGTCAAACAAACAATTCTTTAAATTCTTAGAATTTAACAAAGCAAATAATTTTGAAGGAATTAAAGTTTTCATAGGAATTTACTTTCTCTGTGAACCAAGCTAACTTATGGAGTATGATATGACCATTGGTCAGTTCTTTAATGAAACTCGTCATTTTTACAAGGAAATGAGTATGTATATATGACCTCCTTCGCTCACCTCGGTTGGGAATCACTATTGTAATGGGGTAATGTAAATAGTGTTGCATGCAATTGTTGCTTTATATATATATACATGATCATAATGTGTTAACTAAAAAATTGATTGATGAGTTGCGAGTAACAAACTAACAACTTAATGAACAATTGACAACATGAGTAAATTTTCTTGTATGTGCATGACCTTAAACAGTTCTATTGTCTACTTTCAGAGAGACAATTCTATTTTCTATTTTCAGAGGGACGATTAGACAACTATTTGATTAGATGGGAATTTATTCTATAAATTCATAGTCAACATATACATGTGGTTAGCATGGAATGAGCGAGAATTTTATGTTGTAAACTGTATCACAAAATGATGTTTGATAATGGGAGGTTGAAATGTGATGTGATTTTGGGTCTTAGAAGTAAAGTCAGATATATTGGGTATGATGATGATGATGAGAAGCACATTAGTTGGAGATTCGCCATTTATCCGCTGGTGAAAGTTAGTTGGGTAGTTGCAATGGGCCAGATTGAGCTCTAAACCGTGGTTGATAACTAATAATGGAGACGTCCATTTATGAATACCACCTCCCTCATAAAAAAAAAAAAGAAAACAAAGGCTAATATATGCAAATTTTCTAGCATTGTGAAGCGAAACTACTTTCTGTTCAAGATATCATTGGGCGTGGCAGCTACTTTTGTCCTTGTGTTTCGTTGTTCTCCATGCTTATGTCTTTTTTTCTTTTTAGTTAATTTTAAGGCTATAAAATATGTAATTAAGTCTTTTTTTTGTTAATGCTCTTCTATACGTGAACTTATTTGTGCATTTTTGTTTATATTACAGTGCGTCAGCACTATTCCTGTGGGCGGAGAAATTGGCTGCATGATCAGTGAAGGGCCTTGGGTTTTTATTGGTATGCCTAATATGGTCAAGGTGAGGTGCGATGGAAGATATTTTGTGAGACAATTATGTAATTTCTGAGCATTTTCTTTATGAGCTAACACATCAAGGTTTTGATTGATCTTATTTGTAGGCGTGGAACATTGAGACTGTCACTGATTTAAGTCTGAGTGGACCTGTTGGACAGGTTTATGGTCTAGTAGTGGGGAATGATCTGCTCTTTGCTGGCACACAGGTTAGTTTTTTTTTTTTTTTTTTTTTTTTTGTACTAGCCTTTTGATAATTTTTTGTTGTAATAGATAGTTATGAAATTGTTAGTCTACCGTGTAAAAAAAATATGAACAGAGCTTATTGGTTACTCTCTATGATTATTTCTTATCTATATTTTTAAAAAATTTGTATTTTTAACGTTGATGGATAATTTTATTAAAGTGCACAGTGCACACAAATAACTTTGTTTTGATTCTGGATTTAAAACAGATACGGAAGGCTTGCTTAAGTAATTTTCCATTTGTTATCATAGGAGCTTTTTAGTTTTTACATTGCAAACATTGTATGATAGTAGAAGTACGTTAATTTCCTAGATGTTTGATACAGAGATGCTTAGTATGTTATTGTTACTTCACCTGGTTTAATATGATCTTGTAACTTCACATTTTTCGTGGCAAAGATACCATTTAAATAATGTCTATTAATCTTGTTTCTGCTTCACATTATGCCTTGCCCTCTATTCATCCCAACATTTTTTTCTCCGTTTCTTTACTTCCTATCCACTTCCTAGTTTTTGGTGCTATGATTCCAACTCTTCATCTCTGTAGTACTAACCAAATTGGAAAGATAATTTTGTAGGGAGAGAGTAAAAATTTCTTTTTGGGACTTCTAATGTGTTGATTTATCATTATTTCTGTAACTTAAAATAGGTTTTCTTCCTTTTTCTAGGATGGGTCCATATTGGCTTGGAAATTCAATCCGACTACTAATTGCTTTGAACCAGCTGCATCACTTACAGGGCATACGAGTGCTGTTGTTACCATGTTTGTCGGTGCTAATAGGCTTTATTCTGGTTCGATGGATCATACTATCAGAGTAAGCTATTTCATGATGCTTATTTTAGTTATCTATGTTTTCGTTTTTTTAGTGTGTTTTGGTGCTTCACATTGCTTTTGGTAGATGTTAATGGTTACTCCTATAGTCTAGCTGTGTGCTTATTCCTGTGTTTTGCAGGTCTGGAATCTTGAAACATTACAATGCATTCAAATATTGAAAGAGCACACTGAAGTTGTTATGTCTGTCCTTTGTTGGGAGCAGTTTTTATTATCAGCTTCATTGGACAACACGATAAAGGTTGGTATAACTTTGACATTTCATCTACTTCACTTTGACACATCCTGAAACTAACTAGTTATTTCTGCAGGTGTGGGCTGCTACTCCAAGTGGAAACTTGGAAGTGACTTATACGCATACGGAAAAGCAGGTAATTGCACATACTTCTTCATTTGAACATTGTTAGATAGTTCAAAGTAACTCTTTTGTAGTTGGTTTTAGCTGTATATATGCACAACTGGTTCTAATTAGTGGTTTTTTCGGTGTGCTCTTTCCTTGGTCATGTCTCTTAGAAAGAGGTTGCTTGATCTATATGTTGAACGTGTATTTTTAGTTGTTCCACCCAGAATGTTATTTGTGCTATCCTCCAAAAGTCGCTCATTTTGCTTTATAGTGGTAAAAAGCTCATTCAGATGGATAAATTCTCAAATCTGATTTGCAAGGCATGAGGCTCTATTAGTGTGCGATGCTTATTATCGTTGCATTTGCGCATGCACTCTATAAGGCATTAAAGGATGGTCTTCCTTCAACAATCACCTAAGTGCAGCTTTCTAGATTAAGCATAAGGGAGTGTTTGTTCTGTGCTCATAATATATGAGGATGAGTGGATGAGGTGGGTAGTTTTATGAGACTGCTATTGGATTTGGTCAAGTGGATTGAGGCACACATTCCATGAGGCATTAAAGGAGTGCTTTCCATTCAAAGTGGGTTTTGAATATGGTTGTATTTGTGCAGCCATGGAAGGAGAATATAATGACTGCAATAAGTGAAATTTATATCTACGAGTCTACAACCTTCGTTTTTGTTTTTGGCTGTTAGCCTTGCGGCTGAAGAGACGATAACATACATATGAAAAGCTGTCATGGGGAAACTAATTCCAATTGCTTGTCCTGGTAGAGTAGCAAAACATAATTTCTAGGTCAATAGTTTTGAATTTTGGCACGAGCTAAATTTACAGATTTATGTTTTTTTAATTTTTGGTTTGAAATTGAGGAGAATAAGACAAACTTTTGAATTTATAGATGGTATGAAGATATTTAGTTTAAAAAGCGTGCCTCGCATTGTGGCTCTAGAAAAACCGCCTTGCGCTTTTTGCACTTTTGGTTTTTAATGGGAGAAAATGTTTATATACAACAATTAGACACTATAAATACTCTTTTTTGAAGAAAGGAAAATAGAGAAGGATTGTATTTTGTTTATGAAGAGACGAGTATTTTTGTTTATGAAGAGAAAATAAAAAGGGGCAAAATAAATATCTGCTTAAAATTTTACATCTTTGTTTTATTCTTTATCTTCTTTTTTTGGATTGATTATTTCACCGATTTGAGTTGCTTTTCATGGCGATTAGAGCCGCAAACAAACCTCGTTGGGGGACTTTCGAGTCCAATCGAGATTCGCTGGTGAAGTGGGCGAATCATGCAACATTGTCCATGACCCTTTGCGTCTCAGCGTGTCTTGTGCCTTTAAACTAAGTGAAAGGAAAGATTAAATGTGGACAAGAAAAGGTAAGAAAATGTGGGATGATTTCAAATAAAGGAAATGTAACAAATTTAGTGGAACAAACTAATAAGAAAAATGTATCATATCAGGAGGATAGAGGGAGTAATCATTATTAGAAAGAACATAGCGTGTTAGTATAAATTGGTCTTGGTGTTATGCCACTTACTCGGACATGTATGGGCCAAGATGCTGATTTGGCCTTCAAACCTTTATTCTCCAAGAAAAACCAACATGTTCGTATATTTTCTCCCTTCCTATTAAGGATATTAAAAAAATACATTATTGGGAAAATTGTGATTGTAATCCTCTACCTCTGAAGGTCTTTCGACCTCCAAGCTCCTTGGTCCACCTCCAAACCCACCGTTACAAAGGGGAGGTCTCCTCTTTTTGTTAGGTTGCCTTGCAAGTTCCAATAATCGCTTCCTCTTTATGCTCGTCAGAGACCGGCCAAATCAGAATTATTTTCCATCTCCCCTTCCTCCTCATCACCACCACCACTATCATCTTCTTCTTCTTCTTTGTTTCTTTTCTTATTTTTCTTTGTTCTCCTCTCACATTCCGCTGTTCTCACAATCCGTTTCGACAAAAAAACCCATAGATTGCAACAATTTCTAGAAATTGTACTCAAAAATTAAATTTCTGGAATAAAATGTTTTTGTTTTCCTTCTCACTTTCTTTCTACTTCTCGTCCATGTGCACTTTTTTCCTTCATTTTCTATGAGTGGGTGTTCCAGTGGGTCGGTTCTCAAATTTTGGTGTTTAGGAATTGAGTTGTTTAGAGGAATTTGATATTTGTTGGAATCTATGTTTTCTTTGTCCTTCATTCATCATCAGGATTTTTACCTACATCTTGCTTAGATTTTTTTTTTTTTCTTTACTTTCTTGAAGTTCTTTTTCTTTTTCATCCTTCTCATTCCTTTGGTTTTTTTTTTTTTTATTTTTTTTGTTTTTTTTATTTTTTATCACGAGTAGCATACTTTCTTTCGTTGAATATGATGAGACAAACCGTGTTCCCCGTACCTTTTAGAAGTTGAAAAAGCTTCTTTCTCATTTCATCAAGAGTAGTTTTAAATTGGTTGTAAGATTTGTTTATATGTGCTAATTTTGCTTTATCTTGTTGTATCGTGTAATTTTATCAATCATTTCCTCCAATTTGCTGTATAGTACCGTTTTTTAATTGTATTGTGCTTCACAATGATCCAAATGGTGAAATTTGCTTTGTCAAACCGCCATCCTCCATTAAACTCCTGCTTGTTAGTTGCATTACCTCCAATGTCTCCAATCATCGGGTAACAGAGTGCCTAGATACCAAATGATATGACTTGAGTTCACCATAGTCAGGAACTATATTATTTGGACTCGGGTACTGATATCGGATATTGGTACGTGTTCAAGTGTCTGATACATCTAAATATTTACTTTTATGCTTAAAATGGAGTGTCTAAGTATCATACTAATGTTCGAGTATCAAGGATCAGACACGGGTATGTGAAGCAAAAATGTTGATTCCGAGTAAAATAGGTCAAGAACATATGCGGAACATATACGAAAGAACAAGAAAATATAGAATAGGGTAAGAGAAATGATATTAATGGCAAAATGTAAAAGGTATTACAGGCTTTCAAAAGGCATGTTCCGTCCTTAAGTGTTTAAACCCAATAACAAAAGAATTATCCCCCCAACATTCTCCCATATCCTTCCTATGTATAAACCACCCTTAAACTATACCAAACTAGAGAATCTAACAAACTTTAAACCTCAAACAGCTCTTATTAATTTACTAATACGCTATTATTCATAATATTTTCTTAATCTAATGTCTAAGATACCCTTTTTAATTTATGAGAGCATCAGTTTACTTCTAGTTCTATGGTTGAACATGTTTCCATTGTGTTAATCAGGGACAAATGAGTGTCAATATGTTCTTAAAAGAGCCCCACTAAATATAATCATTTTCGTTACTGAAGTGCATGTTTACAATAACCTTTGTATATAATTTGAACTTACAAAGGATTCTAATATTTAGTGTCTATCCACTTAACCGACTAATCTTGATTGGATTCAACCGTCCCCAACCGAGGTCCGTTCGCAGCTTCAATTGCCATGAATGGGGCGAATCATATCAGTTAAATAGTTGATCCAGAATTAGAAGACATAAGATTAAAACAAAGAGCAAAAGAAAAAAAAAAAGAAAAAGAAAGGAAAAGAAGGATAGATAAACTCTGCTTGTAGAACTTTCCATCAATAATGTTTGTACATGCTTTTAAGATTTTAAAATGAGGGTAACCTCTTAGTTTTTGTTATTTGTTTAGTGGAATTTAAATTTTAAAGGACATATGGGTCATTAAAATGGGACTTTAAATACACAAAGAGTTTAATTTTCAAGTTTATTTGTTTAATTGGGTACAAACAAGGGATTTAATATTAAATTAAAATGTTGAGTAAATTACATTTTTTGTTATATTATTTTTTTTTTTCTATTTTATGAATTATATGTATGCCTTTATTTTATAATTATTAAACTGATATTATTAAAATAAACTAACAAACCCACAAAAGAATCCTGAACCTAAAAATCTAATCAAACAACCCAGAACGAACAATAAATCAGTAACTAACGAATTGCGAATCGGAATCCGTACCCAACGAATCAATTCCGGACCGCAAGGCATGTGACACTGCTAATATATGTAGGGGGTGGTGGTTAATGTTTTGTTGTGAAGTGATCCATATGAATCTGTTTTTGAATAAGTACTTCTTGACTGAGCCTTGAAATAATAATGAATTGGCAAGATCCATGGAATTGATGTGGTTACTGTTTTTTAATGACCTCTCATGCCTTCTAAATTTTAACTGTTTCATGGTATGTAATTTGAAACTCATAGCCTTTAAACCCTTTAATTGATGTTTCTAACTGTATTTTTCTTTGGATGATGATTATTTTTCAGGGAATCCTCTCACTCTGCGGCATGTATGATTCAGGGGGAAAACCGGTTTTACTGTGCTCTACTAATGCCAATGATGTCCACATATACGACTTGCCATCGTAAGTTCTTATCACTAGTTGCGAAAAATCTGGTACATTCTTCTCCCGTGGCCGCTAATGCAACAAGCACTGCTCTTTCGGTCCTATTTTCAGCATTAGGCCAGTAAATCACTTTGTCTGCAATATATATATAATTTGACGGCCACAAATTGTTTCTGGGTTCCTGCACATGGACGACATTTGGTATAATTTTGATATTTTAGATGACACTTGTGCTGTTTTTCCTTTAGGTTTATGGAGAGGGGCAAGATTATGTCAAAGAAAGAGATTCGAGTTATTCAAGCAGGTCCGAGTGGATTATTTTTCACCGGGGATGGAAATGGTCAAGTAAGAGTATGGAACTGGTTAACAGCACCAACGACGGGAATGTAACTATTTGTTTTCCATAGCAACTACAACTAGTCTTCAATTTTTGTTCCTCTTTTAGTTCTTACTATACAAAACTCGATGAAGAATTGCGAGAAGATAACGTCCATTGTTCCTTGTATTTTGGGCACAAATTGAAGTTGTCTTCTAGAATATCAAAGACATTCTTTTGGTTGAAGTTGTGAGCCTGTCCTTGTTTATGTATTCATAGCTAATGAAGAATGAGTTGGTAGGTGGTGTGGCCTATCGCCTATGTATTTTGTGATATGTAATAATGCATTCACTTGAGGAAATATTGTGGAGTTAACTAATCAAAAATGATTATAAGCATTGCCAGAAACTGACTTTTTTTTTTCTCTTCTAATTTCTTTTCTTAGTCATGTTGATTGTTGATAGCAAATTAGACATGGCGTTTAGTTATAGATTTCACATGTTTAGAATGATAACTTTCTTAATTAACGACAAAATATAGTTAACCAAAGGGTCGTCATCATCATCATCATACCCAGTGTTCCCGCACATAGATACTCTATGGTCAGGGTTCGGGGAAGGAAGGTCGACGGCGTCTCATACCCAGAAGGAGAGGGCGGTCATAAGAGTCCTTCGGCTCTATATTAGTCTTCAAGGATAGGACCTGCAAATATCCGAAACCTGCATCTTACACCCACATTAGCCAAGCATAGGGATCTTTTAAAAATGTATAAACAATACAGGTAGAAGAGGCAGTGAATAGCGATGACGAAAGACACAGAACAGTAATAAACAAGTCTAGTAATCTAGGACGTGAATAAGGCGCCGCCATGTGGCTCTATCCCTAGTCAGGTCCTTAGAGAGGTGTAGTTCGAGCAGGTCGCTGTTAATTTGCACCTCCCACGTCCTCTTAGGTCTTCCCCGGCTTCTCTTGCCCTCCACTATGATGCGTTCAACCCTTCTCACTGGGGCGTCATGGGTGCTTCTCTGCACATGTCCAAACCATCTGAGCCTGTTCTCCCGCATCTTTGCAGAGAGAGGTGCAACCCCTAACTTCTCCCAAAACTCCTGATTTCTAATGCTGTCCATCCTTGTCTTACCACACATCCATCGCAGCATGCGCATCTCTGTTACATCCATTCTCTGCTCGAAAGTCTTCTTTACAGGCCAGCACTCTGTTCCGTACAACAAAGCCGGCCTAATCGCAACGCGGTAGAATTTCCCTTTTAGTCTACTAGGAAATCTTTTATCACAAAGCACCCCAGTCGCTGCTCTCCACTTGAGCCAACCTTTTTGTATACGGTTAGTAACGTCACCCTCAATCTCCCCATTGTTCTGAAATACTGAACCCAGATATTTGAACTTGGACGTGCATGCAACAGCTTCTCCCCTGATGGACACCTCTGGCTCCCCTATCGATTATGTCCCACTAAAGTTACAACGCATGTACAGTCTTCGCGCGACTTATGCGCATACCCTTACCCTCCAAGGCTTCCCTCCATTCTTCCAATTTACTATTAGCCTCCTCCTTAGTTTCTGCGGCCAAGACTATATCATCGGCGAAAAGCATACACCATGGCACGGTTTCCCAGATGGATTTGGAGATTTCATCCATAACCACCGCAAAGATGAAAGGACTAAGTGGTGACCCCTGATGTAGGCCCACTCTAATACTGAACGACTCTGTTAGCCCTATCGGTGTCTGAATATTGGTCGACACTCCATCATACATGTCCTGTATTACCTCAATATATCTTGCTGAAATACCTCTTTTCTTGAGGCTATCCCAAACGATGCTTCGTGTTCGTGGTATGCTATCATATGCTTTCTCCAGGTCGATGAACACGAGATGCAAATCCTTCTTTCGCTCCCGATACTTTTCCATCAATCTCCTCAAAATATGAATCGCCTCAGTAGTTGATCTCCCCGGCATGAAACCAAACTGGTTCTCCCTAATCACCGTCTCCTGTCTAACTCTTTTCTCAATAACTCTTTCCCATAGTTTCATAGTGTGGCTTAGGAGTTTGATACCCCTAGAGTTAACCAAAGGGTCCTATCAAAAAAGTGAACCAAGGGGAATATATAAGTATTAAAATAGCAGGAGGTCTCCTGAGAGACCGTCTATAGCAAAGACGGCTCTCTCAACAGCCCAGCCCATTTGACAAATCAGTTTTTATCCTAAGAAAAAAAATAAAAATAATAATAATAATTGCTGTTAGATTTCCCATACGTGCGAATTGAGGAGCATTAGAATATAAAAATTTCTTTCATCATTAACTGGTATTATAATGAAGAAAGAGAGTGAGATTCTCAACTTGATTCTTAAGCATGAAGGAGCCAAAAATCAGAAACCAGCCTTCAAAACTTCTTAACTTTTCAATTTGATTCTTCTCATTTTTTTCGAATACATCATCCTCACAACTGTTCATAATAGACCTCTTGTTCTCATTCTCAATTGTGGTTTTTTTTTTAAATAAAGCTTCATCAATGGTGGAAAGTAATGATGTTGAATAAGACAACAATATACACTATTTGGGGAAGGTAACAAAAGCTATTGTGGGTTTTCTGAATTTTTTTTTAAAAAAAATTAAGGTTCATCAATGGTGGAAAAAAGTGATGTTGAAGAAGATAACCTTGGCTAATTTTTGGAGAATTTTTATAAAAGCATTTGTGGTTATATATTCAAATATTTGGGGATATAACTAACTGAAATATAAACTGAAATATATTTGTGGTTATATATTCATATATTTGGGGATATAACTAAAACAAAAAAAAATTAAGGTTCATCAATGACAGTTGGAGATGGAAGTCACAGAGATGCGTATATGGGACAGAATGTTGGCCTGTAAAGAAAAGTTTTGAACATAAGATGGAAGTCACAGAGATGCGTATGCTGCGGTGGATGTGCGGACATACTTTATTGGATCGTATTAGGAACCGAGAGTTTAGAGACAAACTAGGGGTTGCTCCTATCTCAGATAAAATGCGCGAAGGAAGATTGAGGTGGTTTGGACATGTGAGGAGAAAGACTTTTGATGCCCCTGTGAGAAGAGTCGAAAGCTTTATAGTGGAGGGCAAGAGGAGTCGAGGAAGACCCAAGAAAACTTGGGAAGAGCAAATAAGAGTGGACCTACGTGAGTTAAACCTCTCTGAGGACCTGACTAGGGATAGGAGTAGTTGGAGGCGTCATATCCAGGTTTTAGACTTCGGTTCTTCGCATTAAAGTCGTTTGGGACGTCAGTGTTTTCTTGTCTTGTGTGTAGCGCATAGTTTCTTTGTCTTATTTTTTTAGGGTTACGTGCGTTAGGATGTTTTGTAGTATGTGCCATTTTCTCACATCACGTGGCAGGTATGTAATCTCTAATCTTAATCTCTATCTTTCTTTATCTTCTTGGAGCCGGGGGACTCCTTTCTTTTGGCCGTGCTCTCCTTACGGGTATGAGTTGCCGCCGTCTTTCCCTCCCCAGACCCTGCTCATTGTTTATCTATGCGCGGGATATACTGGGTAGGATGATGATGATGATGATGAATGACAGTTGGAGATGAAGATGCTGCAAAAAAATCCGAATGAAAATGGTACATTATATGCCCAATTTCGATAACCGAGCGAGAAATGAAAAAAAATCATATAATTGTAATGTTTGTGGCATTATGACCTAGACTTCAAGATCTTTCCAATGATATATTTTATGCCCAATTCCAATAACCAAGCGAGAAATGACAGTTGTTTAAAGTTTGTTTGTGCTGAAATTTGATACATGTTCATTCTTTTGGTCATAACTTTTTATAGGAAAATCGTCTTAGTGCAAGGTTTGTAACATTGGAAACTAGACTTTAAGAGCTTTCCAACGACATATTATATTCTCAATTCTGACAATTGAGCGAGAAATGAAGATCGTTTAAAGTTTGGAGTGACCAAGCCATGGTTGAGTCGCACAAAATGTGCGCTCGGATCATGGTTGAGTCGCACAAAATGTCAGAATTGGGCATATAATATGTCGTTGGAAAGCTCTTGAAGTCTAGTCTCCAATGCCACAAACCTTGCATTAATATGATTTTTCTATAAAACGTTATGACTAAAAGAATAAACATGTATCAAATTTCAGCACAAATAAACTTTAAACGATCGTCATTTCTCGCTCGGTTATCAGAATTAGACATATAATATATCATTGGAAAGATCTTGAAGTCTAGGTTTTAATGCTACAATAATATTTCAGTAATATGATTTCCGTATCAAAAGTTTCGGCCAAAGAAGCGATTATGTATCAAATTCCAATACAAAACGTGTGATTAGGTTTATTTTTCGATTTTAAAAAATTATTTTCTTTACTAAAGTTTTTATCTTAATTTGAATTTAATTATTATTAAGAAATTTAGTTTAGAAATAATAATGGTTAATTTTATAATTAAAATTGAATTTAAAGGCATTTTAGCAATTTTATTAAAAAAGGGGTGACGATATAATGAAAAGGATGACGATGTTTAAGGATCGGTCAACTTTCGACTCGTTAATCGTTATCCAATAGTTTACTGCTGTGTGCTTTCCGCCCATTACTCAAACTAAAGTCAACCGAGCTTTCTTTTCCTAACTGGCTAAGTTTAAAGAGCAAGGCTTTCAATGCTCATTTATTGACTTTGATTTCCCAAACCTATTTGAAGTTTTTGACTTTATATTATATAACTATCAAATGATTAATGGTAGTTATTAAGTTGACTTTATTGAATAAAAAAGTATTTTCATGATTTTTTAGTTCAATGCTCTTGTTGAGATTATTGAGCATTCAACAAGAAATTGATCATTCAATTAAAATTACTCTCTCCGTCCCATTCTTATTGTCCACTTTACCTTATTTGGTTATCCCATTCTAATTGTTCACTTTCTTTTTTTGGTAAAAGTTTTTTTACCTAAATACCCCCAACTACCCCAACTTATATTATTTGAAATACCCTACCTACCACATTTTCAATTATTATAATCACTTAAATATTCCAACTATCATTTATACAATTATTATAATCACTTAAAATACTCCACTGTCATTTTTCTTAATTTGCGTGCCCACTCAAAAATGAACAATAAGAATGGGACGGAGGGAGTACTTCATAGTATCATGTACCTTTGACCATAATACTTACTGCATCATTTTTTTTAATTTTGTTTATTTCACTTATTTTGTAATACCTCCGAATCATCTAAATGTCTCATTTATTTTTAGGACACTATTTTTCTATCACTATTAAATTACATTTTATTATTAATTAATAAGTTAAAACATAGTAATGTGGGATCTTGTTTGATTCGTTTTGATGTAAAGATTATTAATATCAAATTTAATAATTTTTAATTATACATAACTCGATATATCGAAAAAGTGTAATAAATAGAGTGCATAAAGTAAATGGGACATTTTGGATGAATTGGAGGGAGTACCATTTTTGTATTCAAAAATTGACCCACCACTTTATTTAATTTTATTCCTACTTTTCAACTACATTTCTATTTTATCAACATAATTCAATCTCTCTCAAATTCTTATCTAATACTCTGTTTTTTCTTAAATAAAACACAATGTTTGACAAATAAAAAATTTTTAAATTTGAATTTGGATCAAATTCCAACATTATTTTTAAAGTAGTTAAAGTTGAGAATTTGAGAATGACTACTCAAACTTTGTCATTCTCAAATTCTTTATTTATGATTTTATAACTGAAATCTATAACTTAAAATGAAATACTTGTTCTCAAACACTAGATAAACTATTTCATGTATAATATAGATTTATTTGAAAGTATATATGACTTTTATGTATAGAACTTTATGAAACATACATCTTATGAAGATTCTATTATTGTTCAATAGCTTGATTAGATTTTAATGAAAAATAACTTTTTCAAAAATTACTTCAATGATAATATTTGTAATTCCATCAAAGGAAACTAATTAGTATTATATCAAATATATATAATCAAAACTACAATCAACCTTAGGTAGATGTTACACCCCCACTCAATCTCTTTTTTTTTCTTTGCTTTTTTTTCGTTTTCAGTTACAAATAAAGTTCATTCTCTCTTTTTTTAAAGTTTTATTTGAAGAGGCTGTATCAAACATCGACTTGATAGAGGAAAGACTTCAGTGTTAGATCTTTTTTATAGTGATCGTAACTTTTTCTATATAGAATTTTTTTAATTAAAATCATTCTATATTTGATCGATTATTACTCTTCTGTAAATGTCATGTGACATTTTTAGCAATGAATTATTAGATTCCTTTCAAAAAGAATTACTAAGTCTTAGTCCCCTCTATTGGCTTGGCATAATCACAATTAAAGATTGTTTACAGCTAAATGCATTTAACCCATAATTGGACCTTAATATAATCGATTTAAATGTATAATAGATGCACTAAAGTTCATTTTACCCATAATTGGACCGTCATACAATCAATTCAAATGTATTATAGATGATGCACTAAAGTTAATTCTTTTGAAACTAATGCTTTAAAATATACTCTCTCCGTCCTGATAAGTTAGTAGTAAAGAGAAAATGGATGAATATTAAGAAAGTGGTAATAAATAAAGAGAGAGAATGAATTATGTGGATGAAATTAAAAAAGAATTAAAATGTATGGATGAGATTAAAAAAACGTGATGGACCATCATCAAAAATAGAAATATTGCAAATTAAGTGGGATGGAGCAAAATAAAAAATGCTGCAATTTTAATGGAACAGAGGGAGTAGATCAAATTAAGATTGTGGACTAATTCAAACAACATCAACAAATAAAGTATTTGGCCTAACCAATTTAACCTGTAAGACGATTCCAAACAAAGTAACATAAATACACTAGAAATGGTCAACTTTGTTGGTTGTGACTTGTGAGAGACTTGTGACACTTACTCATTAAGGTATGATGTATGAATTTTCAGTCTCACAAGTCACAACATTCTTACATCTTAGGAATTAATGAATTTGAAACTTATCCATATTGTCCCTTTTTAACACTCTAAATTACACATGATACACTCCTATATTATTGAACTATTTGCCCCTTTTTATCATTCCCATTATCATTGTAATTTATAATAATTGTAGTAGAGCTTATTTTTTTATTTATAAATGCCCGCAACTGTCCCTTAATACGCCCTTTTATAGCTCACTTTATTTTGACTGTAGTATGACTAGTTTTCAGTCCGGCCTATTTTCAACCCGACCGTTAGAATACCCTTATAAAAATGGGTCGTTTAATGGCTCAAAATGAGAGCTCGCTCAGGTGTTACACCCCTAATCGTGTCACACCCCAATACATAAGCGAAGTTTAGGAATTAGAATGTTGGATGCAATCATGCTTTTTAAAGGGTCCGTTTGAATTGAGTATAAATATTTAACAGGTAAATAAAAGTTAAAAACAAAGTTATTTAGATAGATAATTAAAAAATTTTAATTGTTAGAGAGGTGAAATGGTTAGAATGTAATAAAAAATGGATAAAATAGCAGTTATATTTCTCTCATTTTAGGGTATAAATTATCATAGAGGAGGGTGGAGGAATTCTTTTCCTCCAAATGAGAAATCATCCTCCTTTTTTATTTATCTTTTCTAATTACTTATTATATTATACCTCTTTCACAATTATTTTAATTACTAGGATAGAAACCCGTACAATGCACGGATTTTTAAATAAATACGTTTATATCTTAATGAAATTTTAGACGAACGAAAATATTATATGAAGGTGCGTAATAAGTATCTACATACATATATTGTAATTAAAAAATAATTAAATATAAAAAACACAAAATAGGTTGTTAATAAAGAGTTTATAGGTTTTGAAACACCTCTTTATATATATAAGTAAAATTTTCTGAATTGAAATTCCTGCAATTATTACTCCTGCCATTATTATGAATCCAACGTTTTATTTTTGTAAAAGAATAGAATTGACTGAATTGAAAATCCTGCATTTAATATTCCTGCCATTAATATAAATCCAAATTTTTATTTTTGTAAAGAATAAACTTGACTGAATTAAAATTCATGCAATTATTTTTGCCATTAATATGAATGCAACATTTTATTTCTGTAAATGATTAAAATTGATTGAATTGAAAATCATGCAATTAAGACTCCTACCAATCCATAAGTACTCTTATAATGCTGGCCAATAAAATAAATATAAATGACACTCTCATATTCACTCTAATTTTCTATACTATACATCAAAATTAATATAGTGTATGATTTCATTTGCATCTCTGATTATCTTTGTTTCATTAGTTTAACGTTTTTACCCCTTAAATATTTTTAGTTTCGGTTGATCTTATTCTTTGAATGCAATTTTTATTTTCAAATTTTAATACAGTCCAATATATATTTTTTTTTTCAATATAAATATTCGGATGCTACTAGGAATTAATGAGATTTTCCGCATAATAAATTGTTTTGAGGTTGGACGCTAGCTTCATTAGCTAACATTGCTTGACAAGCATTATATTTTATTGCTTATACTACCTCTGTTAATTGTTTTCTGCAACTTTTGCCATTTTTGTCCGCTCAAGGTTATTTGCAACTTTCCTTTTTTAGTAAAAAATAACCAATCTAATTACCTATCCCATCATTTTCTCTCTCCTTTAATCACCTATCCCATCATTTTCTCTCTCCTTCTTTTTCCTAAATTACCTATCCCTACTTCCTCTCTCTTTCTTTCTCTTACTTACCTATCCCTACTTCTATTATTTCTCTCTCCTATCTTACCTTTAATTACATTACCCCACATACTCTAATTTAGCTTTAAGAAAAATTGCATTGGCAACCGCAATTTGTACTGCGGTTGCACAAAACAATTAACGGAGGTAGTAATTCAAATATGGTTTTATGAAGGATAAGTGGATAACACGTTCACTTAACTTACTAATTTTGTCTAAATTATCTAACTGCTTGGCGTTTGCAATATACACTTTCTATTTATAGTATTAATATTTATCATTATATGTGGTTGTATTTAAATTTGTCATTACAGAATTGCATCAGTTAATTCAACTAATGCAAAATCGGCCATTTCTGGTAAACTTATTTTTATGTAGTTCCAAAAACTAATAAGTTTAATCTACCATTTGTAGTTTAAACACTTAAATTTCTCATACATATGTATTTATATTAATTAATTTAATACTGGAGTCAATACCTTTAAAATAACTTTCAAAAATTCTTTAAACCGACATACGTCTACAATATTTATAAAAATTAATTTGAAAACATAGTACACGAAGATAATAATATATTTACTGTACAAGCAGAGGCCTTAAATATTAAATGCTGCTATTCAGATCAGATTTAAAACAACACGTTTTAAGGGATTTTATTTAAAGTAATATAATGTTACGAATTTACGAAATATTTTGTTTTATAATATTTTTCTTAAAGAAGAAAATTTTTTGTCTTTAATATAATGAAAGGCCCCATTTTAAAAGATATCGTAAAAATAAATAGGGCTTCTAAATTTTATTTTATTTTTTCATTTGTGTACAAGTTTGACTTTAATTAAAAATGATATAAATTATTTTACGAAATCTTTCAAATATGTCTCATAAGTAAACTAAGTAGTCAAAATTTATAGGGATATTCTACATGGTAAGCACCAGGTATAGTGAAATTCACAAACTAGCTATTCTTGTTTTCGATTCTACATGGTAAGCATCAGGTTAAGGAAAACTAACTGCCGTAGCTATATTAGGTCAAAAACGTTAAAAAAACGTTAAGTTGTGAAATTACTAAATTGCCCTTGTTTATTCTCCATCATCTTCTTCCTTTAACTTCTTCCTTCACCATTAATTCACCTTCCTTCACCATTAATATATCTTTACAATCACTAAAGATCGAAGCTTAAACCCTTAAAATCAAACCTTGAGCTTTATCTCCAATCTTAAAAAGCTAAAATTGTAGGACAAATATAATCAAATTAATGCTTATTTATCTTGTTTGATTCCGATTAAATTTTCTTATTTTCCACAGTCCCACTTTCTCATTTAAAAATTCTTCTATTTCACTTGTTCCCTTTATCATGCTCTACAAGCTTTAGATTTAGGAGACATTAGAGAATGGAAAGGGACAGCATACAATTTTGTTTAACTTACTTCCATATTGTGCATTTGTGGAGCTTTTATGAAATTGTTTCAAAGGATTTCTTTTTTTAACATTGTGCTTGATTGTACAGCCTATGAGTATGGTTTTGCCTGGTGTTGTTGGATTCAAGATGACTGGAAAATTACGTGATGGTGTCACAGCAACAGACTTGGTGCTGACAGCCACACAAATGTTAAGGAAGCATGGTGTTGTTGGCAAGTTTGTTGAGTTTCATGGTAAGTTTATTTTTAGTGACCTGTAGAGGAGATATAATTATTTGAAAAGGTTGAAAAGGCTCGTCTAATTTTTCTGTATTCATCATGTAACCTTGGATTACTTAAAGTTGACTGGAAGAAGTGATGAAACAGTGAGTGTCCAAAAGACGCAATTATTTGATGTAGGATTGGGTTATTAAGCTGGATTCTACAATTTAAATACTTATTACTCAACCTAGGAGGCTAGGATAGGGTGAGGTGGAATTAGAGAAGATTTTAGGCTAGGTTGGGGTGTGAAAAGGTTAAGAAAATTAGAATTTTGATTTGTTATGGTTAAATAAAAGAAAAGACAAAGAAAATTACTAGGATATTTAGGGGTTCTTTTGCATTCTTTGATTTATGCTAATTCTATTATTTCTCACCAAATGGCCATTAGAATGTCATTGATTACCATAAAGGAAGAAGATGGGTATGGATGCAAAGGAAGAAGAAGATGATGATGAATTAAGAAAGGGTAAAATTGTAATTTTCATACTTAACGATTTTTAAACGTTTTTTGTGCAATATAGCTACGACAGTTAGTTTTCCTTAACCTGGTGCTTACCATGTAGAATCGAAAACAAGAATAGCTAGTTTGAGAATTTCACTATACCTGGTGCTTACCATGTAGAATATCCCAAATTTATAACGGCCGTCAAGTAAATTTAGCTTCAATTAGATTTTTTTACAATCTTACCAATATAGAAAAATGGTCAGCTTAAATTAATTTTATCACTTCTATATATTAGTTTATATTAACTCAACTAAACTAAGAATCAAAGCATTACCTTTTACTAGTATGTGAAAGTTTTTAAGTTCACCTTGTTAGATTGAATAAGGTAGAACATATTACTTACTCTGTCTCTAATAAGGAGAGCAAAGACAAATTTGTGTTTTCAAAGAAAAAAGTACATATTATAAAAAGATAAAATAAATTGTATGGCTATCAATAAATGAGATTAAAAGAAAATATTGGATCACAGTCAAAGATAAAAATAATCCGCAATAAATTGAAATAAAATAACAATTAATACAAAATGAGTATAAGAGAGGAACTAACGACTCGTTTGGTTAGTGGTACTAAATAGAGGTAATGAGAATGATTTATAGTGTAAAATTTCATCAAAAGTTCCATAATATTCCCATGGTAACGAAACTTTGATCAAAAAAGTTTTTTGTTTACAAATTTACATTACCACCTAATACCACATCTCCCAATAGTAATGTATTAGAATGAATTTTATATAAAAAAAAGTGCGATGATTAAAGTTGGACAAACATGACCGTCAAGGTAAACAAGAGATTTTTCAACTAATATTACACATGTATTTCATTTATTACTACTATTTAGTATCACCTACCAAACGGGCCGTAAAAGTTACAAATCCTTCCTTACAACTCAAGGTAGCACAAAAAAGACGCGTGGTGAAACATAATTTGATTTGGTAAACAAAAAATAAGTCGGCTGACCCAGCACGCAGGCAACATTACATCTCCCATCTTCCCACTTACCAAATAGCAATATGCAAGTCTTTTTCTTTCCCCACACATTGAACTTAATTCAACTCCACTCCTACTCAAGCCAATCCATATATAACCACCAAATTCCATACCAAAAATTAAAATACAACAAAAACCCATTTCATAAATCATAAACCCATTATTCAAAAAACCATCCAAAACCCAAACAAAATACAAAACATTCATAAATTTAGAAATGAGTCCCTTACATTCACACTTACACCCAAGTAAAAGAAGAACATCTTCTTCCTTATCATCTTCATTATCATCGTCTACAAATGATATCAGAGCAACCCTAACGATAATCGATGTGGCGTGTTCCATTATTATGGTGGTCTTAATCTTGTTCATGACATTGAAGAAAGAAAACTTTAATCCTTATTATGATGATCATGATCAAAGGTCTCTTAGTAATTTGATTGATAATCGTCCGTGTGAAGAAATGTATGTGGTGGGTGAAGGAGAAACACTCAATACAATAAGTAATAAATGTGGTGATCCTTATATTGTAGAGCGTAATCCACATATTCATGATCCTGATGATGTTTTTCCTGGACTTGTTATTAAGATTATGCCTTCTTCTATTAATAAAAATAGGAAGCTTCTAAAATAGATTATTTATATATATATATATATAGATTTTATTTTTAGAGTTGTACAACAAAAACAGAGTACACTGTTTCTTTGATGATTACAAGCCAATGTAGATGAAAATGGAACTTAAACACTTTCTAAAAAGTGGAGTTGGCTGTACAATTATAACATGACACATTATCAATATGTTTCTTAGATGTATACTTAATACTTTTCCTTTAATCTTTTTTCTGAGGGATTTTACTCAAGTTTATGAAAGGCTATATTGTTAATATAGTAAAACAAAGATATAACTCAACTAACCCATTACAATGACAAAATGAGCATTTTTCGGTCAACTAGTCCTCATGTACACAAGCTTTGTCCATTAGTACATGTATAGTGTTTATCTACAATAAGAAAAAGAATCTTCAAAAAGTAAGGTAAAAAATATACAGTGTACAAATATGTCACAAAAAACTTCAAAGTCATTCAAACTGAACATGTACCTTTACATAGGGCTATTTCGACGAGGTTTCATTTGTTTAAATTGTCTTGCAATATTTTTATTAAGAACATTTTTGAATAAATCCCTCCCCAAATAAGTGACTAAATTATTATTTAGAAACTCATCACCCATGTTATTGCGGACTTTATTCTTGAAGTGATTGTTTTTTTAAGATACTTATAATCGAACTCTTTTTATTCAAAAAAAACCACTAGATATTTTAATGCATTATTATGAGCACTCAAATGACTATACCAACATGTTTTTGAAATGCATCCCCTTTCCACCAAGTTTTAAATCCATCACTGACAAAAGCATCTCCCCCACAAAACATCATCATTTCTAAACATATAGAAGGAAAACAAAATGCCGTATCCTTTGATTTACTATATTCAAGCCAATGTACAAACTTATCAAACCAATGAGGAACAAATCTTAGTTTTGTCTTTCCATAGTATGTGTATGGGAAATTATGATCTTTTGGTTGACAATGACCTCTTCGATTAAAATATAAATTAACATTAATAATGAAACAAAAATTCTAAATTCACAAAATCAAAATTCTAAATTCACAAATAGAAATTAGAACAAAATGCTACTACTCTGTTCTTCGTGACAAAAATTCTCAAAACTAGAACAAAACTAGAATAAAATTCACAAATTCTAAATTCACAAATAGAAATAGAAATCATAATTGTTCAACAAATGCTAGTGACACTAATAGTATAATACTCCCTCTTATTCAATCTAAATGTCCCATTTAGTTTTTCACACTTGCCGAGGCAACATTTTAACTCTTAATATCTCAAATTATTCTTAATTAAAAATTATAAAAATTTGATATTAATAATCCTCGTATTGAGACGAATCAAACAAGATCCCACATGACTATGTATTAACTTATAGACTAAAAGTAAAATAGAAATTAAGAGATGATTGAGTGAATAGTGCCAAAAAAAATATAGAACATTTAAGCTGAATAGAAGGTAGTATTAATTTAATACCCAATTATAAAACAAATTAGAATTATACCCAATTAGAACAAATTACATTATACCCAAGAATTTCAAGAAGCGGTCTCTGAGATAGTACTCGAGTGTGGAAGGAGGAAGTTTTGTATATTAGCAATATTCACATAATATCAATCAAAAGGAAACTGAATAAGCAAGTATTTCCTTCTCATAATAGTTATTAATTACTTTTATTAAGTATATTATAGTTAGAATTATTAATTGTCATAGGTTAGTGTTGTAGCCTAGTGGTTTGGAGTATTTATGTTTACCAATAAAGTCATGGGTTCAAGACCTTAGAACTATATTTTTGAAAATTTTTTAACATGTTAGGTCCGCCTCTGAAAACCCATTAATTTTCGGTTCGGAATTTGGGAATTTTTGAGATCGGATTTAGTTTTCACAAGTGTGCTGGAACTGTTAATATATTAGACAATTTGTTGTAAACAAGGGAAACAGTTAAATGAGATACAATTATATTTTGGAAAAATTACCCAAAATAATACGACCTTTCACTGATTTTCCAAGAATAATACGAACTTTCAATTAACCACCAATAATACGAACTTTGACATGCATTTTCCGCTAGCATACATGACCTATTTATAACCGGTAGTACAAGTCTTTTTTTGACCGTTGCTCAGCAAGTTTCAACCGATAGTACGAACTTTCAATTAACCACCAATAATACGAGATGAAACCTTTTGAGCAACGGTCAAAAAAAGACTTGTACTACCAGTTATAAATAGGTCATGTATGCCAGCGGAAAATGCATGTCAAAGTTCGTATTATTGGTGGTTAATTGAAAGTTCGTTTATTCTTGGAAAATTAGTGAAAGGTCGTATTATTTTGGATAATTTTTCCTTATATTTTATGTTTTTCATCTTTATCTTAACTTTTCCCAAAAGACGTTTTTTTTTCAAACAGACCCTCTTTTGAGAGATCGTCGATGCTATCAGGCCCACACTTGAGAGACCGTCTATACTATAGACGTTTCTCAAGACATTCCAAGCCACAATCCCAAGTTACTATTTTTTGGAAACTGAAATTTAAAAAAAAAAATTAAAAAAATTACTGCTGTGAGAATCACTCCTGTGTTTTGAAGTGCGTTGGGTTATGAAAAGGTTTCATCATTGATTGTCTATTCCCATGAAGAAACTGAATGGGAGTCTTAAACATGAAGATACTCAAATTTAGATGGAAAAGGAAGAAAATCATATGGATGTACACAAATCCTCTAAAATCTGCCCTTATTGAAAAAATAAGTTGCACAGGTTATTTTTTATGCTTTCTAAGTGTTACTATGATGAACATATTAATGCATATAAATTCAAATTACAAGACAACATTATTCATATAGATGAAAAGCATTTCTATCTAACCCGTGAAATCTGGGTGAAGTAGAGCCACATAGAGAAATTTAATCTAAAAGGTTTATTTCTAAAATCATGTTCATGTGTGATGTAGTAAAACCAATGGCATGGTATATTTTCAAAAGACATTATCATTATCATTACAATTTAATCTATCACCAAAGAGCATATGAGGGCAATGCTCATAACCAATGTCATACCAACAATCAGAGCTAAATGGCATGGTATATTTTCAAAAGACATTATCATTCAACAAGATAATGCAAAGTCTCACTTAGCACCCGATGACAAGGATCTTGTTGATGAAGCAACAAAAGATGAATTTAATATCCAACTTGTGCAACAACCACCAAATTCACTTGACATGAATGTCTTAGTTCTTGGTTTCTTTAGATCTATTCAAGCATTACAATTTCAAAAGGCAACATACAATGTAAGACAATTATTAAGAGCTGTGAATTTGGCATTTGAGAATTTAACCTCAATCTTTGAGAATTATGTTCATTACCTTACAAGCTTCCATGATTGAAGTCATAAAAAATAGGGTGGTTTTGATTACCACATAACACACATGAACAAAACTAAACAAGCAAGAGAAGAAACATTACCAGATTATTTGCTAGTGGTAAAAATCTTAGTTGTTGAATCACTTCAGCACTTACTAACTTAGGTGAGCTTTGAAACAATCAATGAATTAGTTCAAATGATTGGGTTTCAAGGGATGTTCAAGTGAGTGAACCACAAATTGAAGTCACACAAAGCAGAATCAACATGGACAACAACATCCAAACAGGTAGCAGCATATAAAAGCAGCAAGGGAGGAATGCACATTTTGGACAGCTAGTCAGAGCCAACAACACAACAATCAACCACACTTTTAGACAGTTTAAGGACAGTTTTTGATACATTTTGGGAAGCATTTGTTTCAAATTCAAACGACAAGTATGAAAATTTATGTTGTTTATTGTGAAACAATTCTATTGAAATTATATATAATCAAAATAAAGTGGAGGTAAAATGAAAAAAAATATATAGTTACTTTTTGCCAAAAAAAGGTAATATTTCAATCTCGATACATAATTAATATTAATAGTAATGTTTATACAAAAAATATTGCGGAAGTCTTAAAATGTTGAACTGTTAAAAACTTTAAATCATAAAAACTAAAACTATTTAAAATGAAGTAAAATATTACATCCGATAAGAAACATCGTTTGCAAAAAATTTTAAAAAATAAAAGTACATCAACATCAAGTCATAAATAAAGACACAAAAAGTAGCTAAGTTCTCGATAAATAATTATTGATGCGGCCTGGATCGGAACCTGAAACTAAATCCTGCAAAATGCTGCCATCCATGATACGGATGACAGCCGATTGAATCGGTCAGCGGTAAAGCCGAGCATAACATCCTATCCAACTCAAAATACGAAAATTATACACTACATTTACAAAATAATAATTTAAGTACAAATTTCAAATTAATTGACACCATTGTATACTTTTATTATATTCTTTTACTGTTCCATACTTTTTTAGTCATTAAGATACCATTCTCAATCCTGACAGAAGTACGTTACTGCCATTTATACAATTTGGTAATCTTAACACTCAAGTAAGTTCATTTGGTTAATACTCATAACCGTACCATGATTCATAGGATAACCACTAATCAAGTTCATCACTAATCAACAAACACAACAATATGACACCTGATATATGTAAGGGTCTGGTTAGGTGAGGACCGTAGCCCTAAACCCTAACTGTGGTGGGAGTCGTCACTCCTCCAATACAATGTTTATGCTCGAGCTCCACAGGATAGGTAGCGAACCCCCTGTCTTACACCGCATTTTACGTGCCGGCCAACACGGACGCCGGGATTTTACATGCCGGTCCATGGTTCGACATTACCTTACTATCAGGGTCATTCAATCAATACTTATTCGCACACAAAAGTACATCACATTTTTATTACTACAAGTTGACTTTGAAATTAATTGACTTTGACCAACCTAGTTGGTAACTTCATTCATTTAATATAATTCTTAATCATAACGTTTAATCACTTTTATGTCTTTATATGTTCATTACTAAATTTTTACACATTAAACTTATATTTAACTTTATTGTAATAGCTCACTAAATTCACTCTAATAATTAGCTTAATATTCTATTAATAGTCTCCAAATTAATATTTTCCACATGTAGCTATAAAAAAATATATATTTTTCTTAAAATAAGTTCCCAGAACCTACATTTCTAACTTTAGAACAAGTAAAACTTTATTCTCTTCACAAAATTTAATATTCTAACTATAATTCAAGTTAAAATTGCGTCCTTTGGATAAGTTTCCAAAATTTAACAAGTTCTCCAAAAATCAATATTTCAAGTTTAGAAAAACAAGTGAAAGTTATTAAGTTCACAAACTTAATAATCTAAATAAAAAAAACAAATAAAACTTATAATTTACAAAAATTAATATTTCTAGTTACAAAAAGTAATACTTAACAAGTAATACTTTATAAGTTCACCAAAATCAATACTTCTAGTTTTAAAACAAGTAAAAACTTATATTTTCACGAAAATCAATATTTCTTGTTAAAAATCAAACAAAACTTTTATCTTTAATATTTTCCCTAAATCAAATTTCACACATAATTTAAAAAGCTAGTTCATTAAAAACACTTTTTACATCTTTTTACATAAATTTTATTCAAACCGTCAACTAAAGAAATATTTTGTACAAACTAGTTACAAAGCATACTTTTATAATAAAATTTCAATCATTCGAGAAAACACTTTACTATTTAATAACTTAAAATGTACTATAACTTTAAAGATAAACTCAAATCAAAAAAATAAACTATAATAACAATATTCTTAACATAACCCTACTTGATCAGAAAATAAGTTCATAAAATAACTTACTACCTTATAAACTAATTTGAAGGCTAACATAATTAAACATATCAATAAAGTTCTAACATAAAAAAAAATCCTTATTTATAATAACAATTCTAATGTAACACATAACTCATAAACATACCTTGCACTAGTTTATAACATGAATCATACTTAATATCATTAGAAAATATTTTTGCACCCAACTTCCTAAAATTGTTTAAAGATTATTAACATACTAAATATATTTTTAGCATACACATACTTAATATAATCTTGATCATAAATTCATTAGACTAACTTTTCACTTTAACATACTCATCATATGTCATACTTTGTCTATTATAAAGTAAATATAATGTAAAAGTATAAATAAAGAGTAGGGTAAGAAGTTATACCATACTAACACCAAGGATTAGTACTAAGTACTAATTAGGAAAATAATAAGATATAAGACCCTTCAAGATAGATAATTATGCTCCAAAGATAATTAATCTAAGCTTCCAAAATAATGATGATCTTCTATAAGCTCCCAAAAGAAATAAATCCCAACTTCAAAAATAATGATACATTATGTACCCAAATTAATAACCCAATAATACTCCAAAATGATGATGATTTAAGCTAAATAAAGAGTATTCTAAGCTCCATTTTCTTGAATTCTTTCAACTAATAATAAAAGTATTAATGTAGTAAGATGTTAATGAAGTGAAGGTATAAGAAAGAATGGTAGAAAGATTTGATGAAGGTGGTGTAAGTGATCTTATGGCAAAGGGGGGTATTTATAATGGGTGTGGTCAACTTTGTAGTTATTAGATTGTATGAATAAGAGTGTTATGAGTATGGAAGAAGACTAACTTGTGTAAGAGATTTAGAGTGTGTAAGTTGATTTGTAAGAGTTGGAGTGTAGGAGAAAGTTATCTTGTATAAGAAAATGGTGATAGCTTGTGTAAGTGATAAAAATCATATGTTTGATAGAAATAATTTTTGGTTCATCATATTTTTTTGTTCTAGTTTATCCAAGTGTATATATTTTAGAATAATGGGTAAGTTTGATCATGAAAATATGATAGTTTACTTAGAAAATTTCGATTAAAACTATACTTAAAGTTAATAATAAAAATACAACTCATTTTAGGTATAAATTAATTAAACCAACGTTATAAGATTACAAATAATAAGTCGTAATGTTAGTTTAAAGAAGAAAGTTAAAACGTAACGTTTTACAAAACTGTAATTATAATAATAAAATTTTACTTTCGTACTATAAAATAATAAAATAATATTTTAGTGCTTATAAAAAGATTTTAAACAAAATAATATTTTTAAAGTTTAATATTCAAAAGAATTTACAAAATCAGAAAAAGGTTTAGGAATTAAAGATGGTTTGAAATGGATATCCAAAGGATTAGGAATTTGAATTGAAAATTCAGAATAATTAATCGTAAGATTAAGATTAAGAGTTTTGAGACTGTTACAACTCTTTCCCCCTTGAGATAGTTTCGTCCCGAAACTAGCTAGAACTTACTGAAAAGGTTAAGGTATCGCTCTCTCAAGTCTGCTCCGATCCCTTCTCCCTTGTAGCTTTCTCGACTATGGGGTTGGGTATCCTAGAGTTCCTCAATTCTTTGACTTGGGTATCCAAAATCGCGATAGATCTCTCCTCATAGGCTAAGGATTTATTGATCTGAAGGGGTTGAGGGGTAAGCACATGTGATGGATCATGAACATACTTCCTCAACTGTGAAACATGAAACATATTATGAACTTTTACCAAACTCAAAGGTACAGGCAACTCATAAGCAACTTATATAACTTTTCTTAGAATTTCACAAGGTGTAATAAATTTCAGACTCAACTTTTCCTCTTTTTCTTATCTCAAAAACATTTGTATCATTTTCCTCATCTCTAGGGATTAACTCAATAATCTCCTGATCCTCAAGTTGTGCCTCGTTGATATGATTAAACAAAGTTTATTTGTATGGTCATTGTTCTCAAATATCATCTAACCTCATATTGGTTACAAATCTCTAATCCCAAATTCTTCATTTTAGGGTAACTCGTAAGATACAGATTCAACAATCTCGGTCTCCTCCTTAAAACATAGGTCAACTTTTTATCACCTTCTCAGGGTGGTATAAAATTTCAATGCATAATCCTAATAGCCTCAAGTCATAGCCCTTGGTTCATATTAAATTTCTTCTGGTTGAAGATATACCTCAAATTTTGATGATCATCGTAGATCTTACACGGTAACCTATAAAAAAATGTCTTCACAATTTTAGAGCAAGGATTACTACAAGTTCAATATTGTGTATACGTAATTCACCTCGTGTGGCCTCAACTGCCTCAATAAATAAGTTATGACATTTACTTCTTGCATAAGTACACAACCCAAACATGCGACGGGCAACCTTAGAGAAATTATCAACATATTTTCTATACTAACCGCAAAACCCAAAACGCTATGAACTTCAGTTACACTCTTCGGAATCGACATTTTATTGTCGTCTTAATTTTCTCCGGATCCACAGAACTTCCATCTTTAGACATAACATTACTTAGAATAGCTACTTCCTCAAGCTAAGACTCAACCTTAATAAATTCCCTAATTATATATTTTTTTCTCAAAACTTTTAAAATAATCCTCAAATGTTCTACAAGTTGCCCTATGTTTCTCAAATATACAAAAAATTTCATAAAATCTATAAACTTACCCAAATAAGAACGAACGTATCTCTGCATCAAATCCATAAACGTTGTTGGCATATTTGTTACACCAAATGACATCACCGAAACTCATAAAATCCATAATTGGTCTAGAACACAGTTATATAAATATCCTCCTCGACTATCCTTAACTGATGATACCTAGATCTCAAATAAATCTTAGAGAACTCTTGAGTGCCTAGTTGTAACTAATCCAAAGGATCATCTATTCTAGATAAAGGGTTATAGTTCTTGATGGTAATCTTATTAGGGATAACATCAAAAATCAGATCAATAAGAAAAGCAACCACTCTGTTCACGAGTAAACCATGTGAATCCTAAAGATAAACATTAGGGTGTTCCCAAAAAATCGGGTTTCCTCGAGACTTAATTTTGTAATCTCTTTATTACTAGAAATAAAACACATACATGTATACCTCACATTTATGCTTAATCATTTCAATAGCCTGAACAACGTTAATCGTTTGAATAGGGGACACATAATTGTTCTCAATCAAGGAATGTCCTCCTGTAGTCTTAACCTAACTAGGGCTGAACATAGTTTGGTCAAAACCGTAAACCAAACCAGACCAAACCGTAATTCACTTATTTGGTCTGGTCTACGGTCTAACTGGTCCGGTCCGGTTTTTATTTTTAAACAATTACGGTTTCCGGTCCGGTCTAGGTTTTAAAATTTTTAGACCAGACCGGACCATAAAACCGGAATAATTATGAACATAGACTTAAAGGCCCACTTTTAAATATAAACTTAAAGCCCAAAGTTGAAAACCCTAAGCTGGAACTTCTAGAATACCAACATTTACATTTCATCTTTAAGTGCGGCGCTCTTCTTCATCTTTCATGGTTCTACTCTTCTCATTTTCTTTTTTTTTTTTTTTTCCTTTTTGAATAACTCTTCTCATTTTCTTTCATCAACCCTTAAGTCTAATTTTCAAGATAAAGAACTGTACAATCTTGTAATGTATATATACTATTCTCATTGAGGATTTTTTTTTTTTATATTTGTTGATTTTTTCAATTTTTCAGTTTGTAGTAGTGTAGTTTCGTTAGCATTTGCGAATTTTTTTATCAGTTGTAGTTCTTTAAAACAAGAATTTCTGTTGATTTTTTGTTGATTTTTCATCAATTTTTTTGTTGATTTCAATATGTAGCTTTGTTAGGGTTTGCTAGTTTGCTACTCATTTTTCAGTATGTTATTCTTTATTTTTGGAATTTCAGTTTTGTGATGTATTGGTGTTTGGCGTTTGCTAATGATTATTATTTCAAATTATAGAAAGGAAAAATTGCTTTAAAAAATGTAGATGAATACATATCTTATTAAAAATGGCTTTAAATAGAAAAACCGTAGACCAAACCGGACCAAACCGTTGTAGAACGGTCTGGTCCGGTCCGGTCTGGTGTTATAATTGGTCTGGTCTGGTCTGAAAATTTTCCAGACCGGAATTTCTGGTTTGGTCTAATTTTTGTAACAGACCAGACCAGACCGGACCGTGTGCACCCCTAAACCTAACAATATTCTCCTTACCAAAAAAAAAAAAACATCTCCACACGGTGACATCCATACAACTTCATACCCAAATTATATTATAAGTACCCATTTCAAACACTATCAAGTCGACATTAAATGATGATCTAAAGCCTTAAAAGAGAAGTAGGAAAGATACGGTCTCATAGAAATGGTGAACAATTAGGTGAACAAATTTGGAGATTGAATTTCTGAGGTTTTAAAGACAGATGATTTGTGCAGAAAAGAGGTAAAGATTAAAGATCAGTCGACTTTGAGATAAAAAGAATATGATTGGAAAAATTTTCTACAAGAATGATCAGAAATAACTTTACCTTCAAACTCTTCATTCACGTTAACAATTATTCCAACTCTAAATCCTAGACTCGTGAGTAACAGAATATTATTACCTCTATCGTCATCTCAAATGAAATTTAAACATGTGATCTATATTACATTAACATAATCATAACAAGTAATTTACACATGATCACACAAGCACATAAAAAAAAATTTTGAAAAAGCTATTTGAAAATAAATCTTTTGAAAAACAAAACCTTTTTTTTTTTTTTTGTAATTGTGGACTATCGAGAACATTCTTTTACATGGAACCGAAGTTCCACGATTCGAGAACTTTAGCTCTGATACCACGTGTAACAGATGCGTCAATCTCGATACATAATTAATATTAATAGTAATGTTTATACAAAAAATATTGCGGAAGTCTTAAAATGTTGAACTGTTAAAAACTTTAAATCATAAAAACTAAAACTATTTAAAATGAAGTAAAATATTACATCCGATAAGAAACATCGTTTGCAAAAAATTTTAAAAAATAAAAGTACATCAACATCAAGTCATAAATAAAGACACAAAAAGTAGCTAAGTTCTCGATAAATAATTATTGATGCGGCCTGGATCGGAACCTGAAACTAAATCCTGCAAAATGCTGCCATCCATGATACGGATGACAGCCGATTGAATCGGTCAGCGGTAAAGCCGAGCATAACATCCTATCCAACTCAAAATACGAAAATTATACACTACATTTACAAAATAATAATTTAAGTACAAATTTCAAATTAATTGACACCATTGTATACTTTTATTATATTCTTTTACTGTTCCATACTTTTTTAGTCATTAAGATACCATTCTCAATCCTGACAGAAGTACGTTACTGCCATTTATACAATTTGGTAATCTTAACACTCAAGTAAGTTCATTTGGTTAATACTCATAACCGTACCATGATTCATAGGATAACCACTAATCAAGTTCATCACTAATCAACAAACACAACAATATGACACCTGATATATGTAAGGGTCTGGTTAGGTGAGGACCGTAGCCCTAAACCCTAACTGTGGTGGGAGTCGTCACTCCTCCAATACAATGTTTATGCTCGAGCTCCACAGGATAGGTAGCGAACCCCCTGTCTTACACCGCATTTTACGTGCCGGCCAACACGGACGCCGGGATTTTACATGCCGGTCCATGGTTCGACATTACCTTACTATCAGGGTCATTCAATCAATACTTATTCGCACACAAAAGTACATCACATTTTTATTACTACAAGTTGACTTTGAAATTAATTGACTTTGACCAACCTAGTTGGTAACTTCATTCATTTAATATAATTCTTAATCATAACGTTTAATCACTTTTATGTCTTTATATGTTCATTACTAAATTTTTACACATTAAACTTATATTTAACTTTATTGTAATAGCTCACTAAATTCACTCTAATAATTAGCTTAATATTCTATTAATAGTCTCCAAATTAATATTTTCCACATGTAGCTATAAAAAAATATATATTTTTCTTAAAATAAGTTCCCAGAACCTACATTTCTAACTTTAGAACAAGTAAAACTTTATTCTCTTCACAAAATTTAATATTCTAACTATAATTCAAGTTAAAATTGCGTCCTTTGGATAAGTTTCCAAAATTTAACAAGTTCTCCAAAAATCAATATTTCAAGTTTAGAAAAACAAGTGAAAGTTATTAAGTTCACAAACTTAATAATCTAAATAAAAAAAACAAATAAAACTTATAATTTACAAAAATTAATATTTCTAGTTACAAAAAGTAATACTTAACAAGTAATACTTTATAAGTTCACCAAAATCAATACTTCTAGTTTTAAAACAAGTAAAAACTTATATTTTCACGAAAATCAATATTTCTTGTTAAAAATCAAACAAAACTTTTATCTTTAATATTTTCCCTAAATCAAATTTCACACATAATTTAAAAAGCTAGTTCATTAAAAACACTTTTTACATCTTTTTACATAAATTTTATTCAAACCGTCAACTAAAGAAATATTTTGTACAAACTAGTTACAAAGCATACTTTTATAATAAAATTTCAATCATTCGAGAAAACACTTTACTATTTAATAACTTAAAATGTACTATAACTTTAAAGATAAACTCAAATCAAAAAAATAAACTATAATAACAATATTCTTAACATAACCCTACTTGATCAGAAAATAAGTTCATAAAATAACTTACTACCTTATAAACTAATTTGAAGGCTAACATAATTAAACATATCAATAAAGTTCTAACATAAAAAAAAATCCTTATTTATAATAACAATTCTAATGTAACACATAACTCATAAACATACCTTGCACTAGTTTATAACATGAATCATACTTAATATCATTAGAAAATATTTTTGCACCCAACTTCCTAAAATTGTTTAAAGATTATTAACATACTAAATATATTTTTAGCATACACATACTTAATATAATCTTGATCATAAATTCATTAGACTAACTTTTCACTTTAACATACTCATCATATGTCATACTTTGTCTATTATAAAGTAAATATAATGTAAAAGTATAAATAAAGAGTAGGGTAAGAAGTTATACCATACTAACACCAAGGATTAGTACTAAGTACTAATTAGGAAAATAATAAGATATAAGACCCTTCAAGATAGATAATTATGCTCCAAAGATAATTAATCTAAGCTTCCAAAATAATGATGATCTTCTATAAGCTCCCAAAAGAAATAAATCCCAACTTCAAAAATAATGATACATTATGTACCCAAATTAATAACCCAATAATACTCCAAAATGATGATGATTTAAGCTAAATAAAGAGTATTCTAAGCTCCATTTTCTTGAATTCTTTCAACTAATAATAAAAGTATTAATGTAGTAAGATGTTAATGAAGTGAAGGTATAAGAAAGAATGGTAGAAAGATTTGATGAAGGTGGTGTAAGTGATCTTATGGCAAAGGGGGGTATTTATAATGGGTGTGGTCAACTTTGTAGTTATTAGATTGTATGAATAAGAGTGTTATGAGTATGGAAGAAGACTAACTTGTGTAAGAGATTTAGAGTGTGTAAGTTGATTTGTAAGAGTTGGAGTGTAGGAGAAAGTTATCTTGTATAAGAAAATGGTGATAGCTTGTGTAAGTGATAAAAATCATATGTTTGATAGAAATAATTTTTGGTTCATCATATTTTTTTGTTCTAGTTTATCCAAGTGTATATATTTTAGAATAATGGGTAAGTTTGATCATGAAAATATGATAGTTTACTTAGAAAATTTCGATTAAAACTATACTTAAAGTTAATAATAAAAATACAACTCATTTTAGGTATAAATTAATTAAACCAACGTTATAAGATTACAAATAATAAGTCGTAATGTTAGTTTAAAGAAGAAAGTTAAAACGTAACGTTTTACAAAACTGTAATTATAATAATAAAATTTTACTTTCGTACTATAAAATAATAAAATAATATTTTAGTGCTTATAAAAAGATTTTAAACAAAATAATATTTTTAAAGTTTAATATTCAAAAGAATTTACAAAATCAGAAAAAGGTTTAGGAATTAAAGATGGTTTGAAATGGATATCCAAAGGATTAGGAATTTGAATTGAAAATTCAGAATAATTAATCGTAAGATTAAGATTAAGAGTTTTGAGACTGTTACATATATTATGAAATATTTAAAAGAAAAAGTGTTGCAAATAATTTACAACGAAGCATGCATGGTTATTAAATCACGATTTTGATTTATGATTCTACGATTTTATGATCCTAAAAGAAGCAAGCGATTCGAATCGTAAGTAGAATTGTAAGTTGGTATAATCTTACGATTCTAATAAGAATAAAATTTGCAGAAGTAGAATTATAATACGATTCTACAAGTTAACGATTCGATTCTACAAATTCATTCTTAATTTTTTTTCAATTTCTCTTAATGTACTAATACCATCTTTCATTAATTTTTCTTACAAATTAACGACCTACCATCATAAATTTAAACAACAAATTTCTTCATCGCTATAAAAATTTACACTAATTAATAGTAAAATTTTTTGTTTCATCCTTAAAAATGAAGTGACTGAAACTTTAATTAATAAATTCAAACGTTTATGGTGAATAATTATGACTAGTTAACAAATTTAAATTTATTATAGAATTTTACGGTTCTACGATTCGATTCTACCAATTAGATTCTACAGGTCTGAACAATTCTAAGTAGAATCTTGGGTTTTAACAACTTTGGAAGCAGAGATATAGGTATACTCAAAAATGGAAAAGTTATCAAAATAATCCCACCTATTTCCCATCTACGGTGAATAATTTCTACTGTTGATTATTTATAAAAAAATCCAATCTTTGCATATTATTTGCTGACAACACCCCTTTCTACATTTTAACTGGGTATTGTAGGTATCTATTAGCCGTTACACTTACTACTTTTTCTCTTTTTCCTCCTTTTATGCTTCTTTGTTCGTCTTACTATACTCCTCTTTGGTAGTGGCAACCTTTAATAATCGGTTAAAATGTGAAAAGGGACACTATCAGCAAGTAAAATACAAAGGTTTGATTATTTAAAAAAGGATCATTTACCAATTACAACCTTGATATTTACTCACTTTTAAATAAACAGCCTTTGAACTTTAATTTTTTAACAAACAACAGTCTTTAAATTATCAAACACGACACCAATACAACCACTTCACCCGATGACCTGGTAAATGATCGTTGAGCAAGGCAAATGATTTTTCACTTTCAATCGAATTCATTACTCTAACCTAATTTACCCAAGTACCCCTAATTGATTATAATTGAGATCGATTATCAATTAGGTTACAAGAAATAGCAAAAAAAAAAAAAAAAAAAAAAAAACAAAAATTCACAAGCTTTTAAGCAAATAAGTATATTAGTCCAAGACCATTAAAACATTGCTTTAAATAAAGTACCTGTTTAATGGAAAAGAATAAAACTTTAGTAGTTTTCAATCATACCCAGAATAATTGAAGTAGAATAGAGCTAAAAAATGTTGTGTATATATTATATGAGGATCTGCCATTACTGTAGCAAATTCTCTAAACAAGCTCAACCCCATTTTTAGTAATTTGGATGGGTTATTATTAAAGAAGGGATTTTAATGGCGATGGTGGTGATGTTGGGGTGGAAGAATGGTGGTGAATGAGGTTGGTTAGAGAGGTTGGGGAAGAAAGCCGCCCTAATTAGGGGTAATTAGGTATATTAGGTTAAACTAATGAATTTAATTGAAAGTCAAAGGTCATTTACCTTAGTAATTTAAAGGTTGTATCGATGTCGTCTATGGTAATTTAAAGGTTGTTTGTAAAAAACAAAAAAACTTCGAGACTGTTTATACTAAAATGACTAAACTTTAAGACTATAGTTGGTAATTAATCCTTTAGAAAAATAAGGGTAAATTGTTAGTAATAAACCAACCTATGCTTGATCCGCTAAAAATAAACCCACATATAATTTATTTTAAATTAAACCCATCTATTATGTATATTTGCTAAAAATAAACCAACCTATTGTTTATAGCAATCTTCAAAAGATCCTTTGTCAGTCAAGAATTAGGAATAAAATATAATTGAGTTTATTTTTAGGAATTACATCGAAAGTTGAGTTTATTTTTAGTGGATCAATCAAAGATTAGTTTATTTTTTATAATTTTTTCTACAAATAATCAATAGTAGAATCAATTACAACAAATGAATAATAAATGAGATTATTTTGAACAATTTTTCAAAAACAAAATATGAATATAGATTAATTGAACAAAAAGAGAAAATATGACACTTGTATCGAATACTAGATAGATACCTATGCCATGCACGGAGATCGAAAAATAAGTTTTTAATTTAATCTTATACTTGTATAATATTTGTATAATATTCTAAATATATGTTTTCATAGACAATGCTACAAAAAATTTATATTATATGTTTTCCCACAAAGATGATGTTTATAATTATTTTATGGTTGCTGGTAAATAAATTTTAAAAGTTACAATGGTTTATAAATTTAAGAACAATATTATTCTATAGCTGTTAAATAAAATTGAAAATTAATTTTTCTATATTAAAATATTATTTTCTTTTATTTTGGAAATCATATTTAAAAACAATACTAATTTACATTTTAGTCACTTTTAAGTTTGGAAATAATATAGGGATCATATTGAAAAATAATAAAGCTGACCAAAAATGTTATTCTGCACCTTAAATAAATTCTGATATTTTAGGAAATTTTTTTTCAATAAATAATCAGCTGACACAACAGCATAAATAAGCGAGAAAATATTGAATAAGAGTTTAACGTGTGTCAGTCTCGTTTCTTCATTAGTAGTCTTTATAGACTGTTAAATAAAATTGAAAAATAATTTTGCTATATTAAAATATTATTTTCTTTTATTTTGAAAAATCATATTGAAAAATGATACTAATTTACATTTTAGTTAAATTTCAGTTTGAAAATAATATAGGAATCATGTTGGAAAATAATAAACCTGACCAAATCTAATTCTGCACCTTAAATAAATTCTAATACTTCAATTAATTTTTTGGAAAATTTGCCAAGAATAATCCCAACTATCACCCGTTGACCAGAAATAATCCCAACTATTGATTATTTTTTAATAATCCCAATTATTGATGAAGTTTGCTGAAAACAATCCCACTCTATTTTCAACCGGCTGTAGAAGATTTTTTGAGTATTTTTTTTACCTTTTTTTTCAACTTTAATATAGGCTTACCTAATTTGATGAAGGAAAGTTAAAAAAAAAAGTAAAAAAATACTCAAAAAACCTGCTACGGCCGGTTGAAATAGAGGGGGACTGTTTTCAGCAAACTTCATCAATAGTTGGGATTATTAAAAAAATAATCAATAGTTGGGATTATTTCTGGCCAACGGGTGATAGTTAGGATTATTCTTGGAAAATTTTCCTAATTTTTTTTAATAAATAATCAGCTGCCACGACAGCATAAATGAGGGGGAAAATATTGAATGAGAGTTTGACATGTGTCAGTCTCGTTTGTTCACTAGTTAGTAGTCTTTATAGATAGATGAGCTGGAAAATATTGAATGATAGTTTGACATGTGTCAGTCTCGTTTCTTCATTAGTAGTCTTCATAGAAAATTATAGATGAGCGGGAAAATATTGAATGAGAGTTTGACATGTGTTAGTGTCGTTTCTTCTAGTCTTTATAGATTATAGATTTATAGATAGATGAACCGCTAATGAACTACTCCGCAACTGCATCCTAATGAACTCTTAATGTCAGTAGTAAAACACGTCTTTTTCCTGTAGAGTATTGCCGAATTAATTAGTATATACAGAATCCTGTGCCTGGCGTCGCCCACCAAAAAAAGAGCCTATAGCCGTAGCCGCTATAGATCTTCCTCCAAATTCTCTGTTACTCTCAATTTTTGTCGTCTTTAATCACTTATGTAAGTTTGAATCTCTTTTATAGTCTTTCTCCTTATACTTCTTTCTCTATTCATCCAATTGTTTATTTTCCGCCATCATTGGACTATAAAGTAATGCTACCTTCTTATTAATTTACTTGGTTATGACTAATTTTAATTCCATTTATTTCATTATTAATTTGGTTTATTTTTAAATTTATTTTTATCAATTAATTGTGAATCAAAATAACTTATTATTGTGGAGTTTTCACGGCTACTTTTTGGTTTTTGGCTGGTTTTGCTACTGCACTAGACGCCGATTTCTTAGCTGCCTGAGACTTTGGCTTCTCAACGGCTTTTGGTTTAAGTTTAGGCTTCTCTTTGTAGGAAGTTTAAAGAAGTTCTTCACTTTAATAAGTTATCCTGAAGAGAAATTTTTAATCTGGTTGAAGAGATCAATTTTCTTGAAATTTGGTGGAAGATCTTTCATTGGTTGACTTCAATTGTAGGTACGCTTTATAGTTTGTTTGTAATTTGAAAATTCTTCCTTCTGCTAATCTCAATATTTTCTTATCTTCGCTTTCTTCTTTCGATTTTTAATTTTATATCTTCAGTTTCTCCAATTTTTGTCATCATCATTTTCAATTCATCTGTCTGATTTTCTGCATTGCAGTTGGCCATATTTTTTTTGTCGTTACTGTGTATGAATGTTCATGCTTTCAATTAGTCGATTTCTCTTCTTAAATTTTGATTGTAGCTAGTGTTGAATCTGTCTGATTTTCTTTTTTTTGCTGTATTGAGAGTAATAGTAATATTTTCTTCTACATGAGATTTTTGTTTTCTCTTTTTTTTTCAATATTGATTCATTGTTTTTATTGGTTCTAGGGATTTTGTTTCTTAAGTGCACACAAAATTTGATGAAATGTACAAGTGAAGTGTTTTTTTTTATGTTGTAACGAATCATCTTGAGTTTTTGGGATTTTTTTTGTTCTTAGTGCCAGGGCCGCCCTAGATATTTGGAGGCCCTGGGCGAAATAGCATATTGGGGCCCTTTTTCTTTGCAATTTATAACTTATACGAACCTGCTACAACCATTAATTTTTCTTTTTGACACGGGACCTTGGGCGACGGCCCCTCTTTCCCACCCTTAGGGTCGGCCCTGCTTAGTGCTATTAGTGTTATTTTTATTTTATTGTTTTTAAGCTCTTTTTAAAGTTAGGCCTTGGAGTGTTAATGGTTGTTTTGGTTATTGTGAATCTTGGAGTGTTGCTCTCCTTTTGGGTTGAGTGCAAATGCTTAATATCTTTGAGGTATAGAGGGGCACATTTTGTGACCACAAGTAGAGTTTTATTGTTCGATGATATATTGATATATAGCAAAGAAGAAGGGGAACACAGGCAACATGTGGAGTTAGTGTGTCGTCGGTTACGGGAATACTCAATGGTAGTCAATGGCGGAAAATGTGAGTTCGGAGTGACAAAGGTGGAATACTTGGGAGTTGGGGCATGTGATTTCGAAAGAAGGGTTAGCCGTGGATGATGACAAGGTGAAGGCAATGATAACTTGGCCACGATCCAAGAATATAAAGGAATTGAGAGGATTTCTTGGACTTACGGGGTATTATAGGAGGTTCGTTAAGGGATATGTTCGTGTGGCGCAAGGAATAACTAAATTACTACAAAAAGATGCTTTTTGGTGGGATTCGGAGGCTAAAATTGATTTCACCAATTTAAAATTAGTGATGACACAAGTACCGGTGTTGGCTATGACAAATTTCCAAGTCATATTTGTGGTAGAAATCGATGCTTGTCACTATGGGCTAGTGGCGGTACTTCTTCAAGAAAAGCATTGAATTGCGTTCTTTAGCAAGATGTTGGGAGTTAGAGCAAGGGGGAAATCTATTTACGAAAAAGAACTTATGTCCATAGTCTTTGCAGTCTTGAAATGGAAGCATTACTTGATGGGTAAGCGTTTCTTGGTTCGTTCTGATCAACAAAGTCTAAAACATATATTGGAGCAAAGGGAAATTAATGGGGAATATCAAAAATGGATGATGAAACTGATGGATTTTGACTTCGTGATTGAGTATAAACTGGAAACACAACCATGTAGCTGATGCTTTATCACGGATACCATGTTCGGAAGTTGAATTTGGGTCATTGATGTGTTCGCATGGAATCGATTGGCAATTCTTACAAGAAGTAAAACGGGACAACACTTTAAGGGGTATACGTCAAGGGCTGGAAAATGGGAAATCAAATTCCTTGGGTTTTACCTTGGAGAACGACATTTTGTTTTTCAAAGGGCGGTATGTATCGACTCGTTCTTCACCCTTTATTCCGGTTCTCTTGAGAGAATACCATGACTCACCATATGGTGGACATACGAGAGAACTCAAGACTTATTTGTGGTTGACCCATGAGTGGTATTGGGAAGGGATGAGTCGACAAGTAATGCAATAAGTTCGGGAATGCAAAATATGTCAACAATCCAAAGCCTCAAATCAAAAACCAATCGGGTTACTACAAAATTTACCCATACCGACGCAAGTATGGTAACATGTCACGATGGATTTTATAAAAGGGTTACCCAAGTTCGGAGAGATGGATACTATTTTGGTGGTGATAGACCGTTTAACAAAATATGGACATTTTCTGACATTACGACATCCGTTTACAGCCTTACAAGAAGCCGAATTGTTTGTTAAAGAAGTAGTGAGACTTTCATGAACATATTTTGGCGGAATATTTTTTCGTTTACAACAAACCCAGTTGTTACGGAGTATGACCTTTCACCCGCAAACCGACGGTCAATCGAAGATAGTTAACAAGGTTGTCGAGACTTACCTACGGTGTTTTGCCAATAGGCATGTAACACCCCTGAATTTCCGACACCTTAAACGAAACCAAATTCGTGAAGGACCGGAGGAAATTCGGGTGTTACATAAAAAGAAAAGGAAAAGAATTTAGATAAACATTAAAGGTTAACTTTAAAAAGGTGAGTGAAAATTTTGGCAGCATCTCTGCTAAAACTCGACATGTGGTAGAGCAGTTAGCACAATAAAAACATTAAACTAAACTAAGGCATCATTGCTTTTTAAGATCTCACACCATGGCGGAATAGTTCATCTCCGGCTTCTCAAGTCGACATACCAAGCATGGATCGTGGTTCCAATGTCAACGCTTGCGTTTAAAAAAAAGAATTGACTCTTTAAAACCATACAAGTTATAAACTACGCAGCGGAAATATAAATATACAAACGAGAACACAAGGCCCCATAACAACACGTATACAACCAAAGTTTACAAAAGATATACAAGAACTACAAAATAAGAAGATGATGGTATGACACGTGTTATGCTTCACCCTCATCACTCTCCCCCAATGCAATGCAAATGCAAAAGAAGCTCCAAAACCTGCTACGACTGTCCATGATCCTCCTGCTACTCGACATCAGACCAAACGCCAATGTGTCATAGCAGGACAATCATAGAAAGTCATCAAACAATCAAGCATAAACACAAACACGTACATGTCAGTAACTAGCATCAAATATAAGAAGGTCAACAGACTAGCTAACATTATATTATAAAACTATATAAAGATGATGTCGTAAAACACAAGGCATAACTAGTAACTATTTATCATCCATTTATACATGTTCATCTCATTTCTCCTTTTCCAACCCGAACAATGCATTTCGGGGTGGAATGTAAGTCTTAACACTCCTATTTTCAAGAACATAAACTCTAATAAACACGCGTAGTGTCAACTCATATAAGGACATCAACAGGCTACTTAACGTCTGACCTTAAAAAGTTTGTCTACCTTAAAGTAAGTTTAATCATAATATATCCTTGGGATCATTATCTTCCATAAGGATTCTTCACATAGGCGTAATCTTTTTATGATGGAAAACCCTTGGAGTTCGCAAGACCCATAGGGCACTTCTCACTATAAATATTGTACCAATGAATAAACTCTCTACTAAAAACTCTAACTTAACCATGGGGTTTGCAAGACCCACAAGTAACTCACATACTCCTTTACTATCAATGAGAACCATGGGGCTTTCAAGGCCCACCGGTAACTCACATATATCTTTGCTATCAATGAGAACCATGGGGCTTGCAAGGCCCACCGGTAACTCACATATATCTTCGCTATCAATGAGAACCATGGGGCTTGCAAGGCCCACCGGTAAGTCACATATATCTTTGCTAACAATGAGAACTTTGGGGTTTGTAAGGCCCACCGGTAACTCACATATATCTTTGCTATCAATGAGAACCATGGGGTTTGCAAGACCCACCGGTAACTCACATATATCTTTGCTATCGATGAGAACCATGGGGTTTGCAAGACCCACCGGTAACTCACATATATCTTTGCTATCAATGAGAACCATGGGGTTTGCAAAACCCACCGGTAACTCACATATACTCTTGCTTTCAATGAGAACCGTGGGGTTTGCAAGACCCACCGGTAACTCAAATATACTCATGCTTTCAATGAGAACCATGGGGTTTGCAAGACCCACCGGTAACTCACATATACTCTTGCTTTCAATGAGAACCATGGGGTTTGCAAGACCCACCGGTAACTCACATATACAACTTGAATTCATATATAAAGGAACCATTCCGACTCCAAGTAAACACAATGTAATTATATCGATAATTTTCAACTTCTATTATCTTCATTCTATGCATCTATTCCATTCTAAGTTAGAGAAATTCGCAAACCGAAAGCTATTCATGTATAAAAATTTACTTGTTAGTACTTAATACTTCTAACACAATGCTTCTAATCACAACTATCGATAATATTTTAAGCAATAGCATATATGTAACACCCCTGAATTTCCGACCCACTATACGAAACCGAAACAGAAACCGTAAGGTACGGAAGGAAATTGGGTGTGTTACAGGTGGTATCAGAGCCAGTGGTTCCTGTTTGAAACACGTGTGTTTTCATTTGAAACGTTAAAGCAAAGTTTTCGTGGGAGTATGGGTAGATTTGGGTTAGGTGCATTTTACATGTTCGTGCATCTTTAATATTGTTGCAAATGAAAATTACATGGTTATGCGTATAAATTTTTTTTTTATTGTCGATGGTATGATTGAACCCTATACGATACTTAGAAATGTGGTTATTACATATTTTGTTTCGTGTAAAACGTGATGATCCATGTAAACATAGAGGTGGAAACTTGAATTATTTTTTTTTAGTTGGTGCATTTTGATGAGGAAACTATAATAAAAATGATTATATACACTGTATGTATGGTTAGATTCAAATCAAATTGTTTATATACTATTACGATCGATGATATGTTTAAATCTCCGTAACTTAGTTGTTTTTCCATGTTATTTTTTTTTTAGTCTGCGTGTTAGTTCTTTGTTTTAGAAGGTGGGGCCTTGAGTATGCCGAGGAATGATTGAAATCCATGCAAAAATAAGAGTGCAAGTATTATTGGAATTGGTGTACAACTTATGTCCTTAATGCTGGATATCCTAACCTGGAATGAAGTAGAATCTGACCTCTTTCGCTATGGAAAATCGTGGTTGCAGGAAATGCCTCCGTTATCTAGTAGTCGGATGAGGCGTCGTTCGTCTAACCAGGCAATGAGGGAACTAATTATGGAACTTGCCGAAGAAAGAAGGTCAAAGTCTGAGTCTAATGTTCAGACAGCTGCCTTCATAAGTAAGAGGATTTCGCAGAACAAGCCTCCAGTTTTCACGGGAGCAGGAGAATCCGCAGCCCTAGAGATTTGGCTACGAGAGTTTGATAAGATTTTTAATGTGGTGCAATGTTCTGAACATCTGAGGGTAGACCAAGCTGCTTTCTACCTTCAAGAAGAAGCCGACTACTGGTGGTCAAATACCAGAGATAACTTGGTTAGTGATCCTGAGCATCCGCTGGCATGGACAGATTTTAAAAAGGCGATTAGGGAGAAATTTTACCCACCTCACATCCGAAAGCAAAAATCAAATGAATTTTCGAAGTTTGAGATGGGTGATCAGACAGTGGACGAATATTATAAGAAATTCATGGAGTACGTCAAGTATTGCCCCGATGATGTCCCTACCGAAGAGAAGAAGATGCTGAGATTTGAGTTGGGGCTGAACAATGACGTGCAAGTGCATATCGACAGTGATAGGTACACCACTCTAGATGCAATGTACCAAAGAGCTTCCCAAGTAGGAAGTTTGATAAAGAAAGATAAAGGAAAGAAGCTCGAGATTAGCAATGTGGGAACCAGCTATACAGAGAAAAGGAAAGAAATCTTCCAACAGCAACACCACTTCCACCAGAACAAGAGACATAAGAACTTTGTTCATCTGGACAGAAATGACCGGAATAGTAAGCCTCAACACAGAGGTTTCGACGGTCAAAGGAAGAATGGGGACCGTCACGACAAGGATAGAGTTTTCATATGCCGTAGGTGTCCCAAAAACCACCCAGGGAAGGACTGTGATGGGAACTTGGTGGACTGCCGTTTCTGTGGCAAACTTGGTCATCGAGAGTTTGAATGTTTTGCTAAGCATGGGTACCCTAATCAGCAAAGTGGGGGACAACAAATCGTCAAGCAAAAGCATCTTGGGAACCAGAGGATGAGGAGTGACTATCGCGGCCAAATTCATCATCAACAGAGGAATGGGAACGGTAATCGCGCCACTCAAAACAACTATAGAGCTGGGGAGTCTAATGGGCAGAAGGGTGGGAATGCAGGACCAAGCCCACTAGTGACGCAATCAACAACGGGGAGATTGACTGCCATTAGCACAAAGGAGGCAGAGGCTGCACAAGACGTAGTGACAGGTACGTTCCATGTGAATTCAATACCTGTAAAGGTGTTATTTGATACTGGAGCATCAAATTCTTTTGTGTCTGCATCAAAAATCGAAAGGTTGGGATTAAAGGATCCCGAATCCTCATCTTACGTAGTGGCTGTTCCGTCAGGAGTGTTGTACCAATGCAATAGGGTATATAGGGGAGTTCCTTTGAGCATTGAGGGGGCCGTTTTTCCTAGTGACTTATACGAATAAGAGATGAATGATCTAGATGTTATTCTCGGGATGGATTGGTTGGGCCGATATAAAGCATTAGTTGAGTGCGAGAAGCAAGAAGTAAGACTTGTTGGGACTGAGGGAAAAAGAGTAAAATATCGTAAGGTTTCTTCGGGATTACAAGCAAGGGTGGTATCATCACTGAAGATGAAAGATTTCTGAGACAAGGACTGCCATGCTATCTATGTCATGTTAGAAAGATAGAGGATGAGGTTTTGACACTTGAATCTGTTCCTATTGTAAATGAGTTTATGGATGTTTTTCCAGAGGAGATACCGGGGATGCCACCTACTCGAGACTTTGAGTTTACCATAGACTTAGTTCCAGGGGCGGGACCCATATCGAAGGCACCCTATAGAATGGCTCCAGCAGAGATGGAAGAATTGAAAAAGCAAGTGGAAGAGCTGTTACAAAAAGGGTATATACGACATAGTGTTTCGCCTTGGGGTGCACCCGTGTTGTTCGTTCGCAAGAAGGATGGAAGCATGAGGTTGTGCATAGACTACCGTGAGTTGAATAAGGTTACTGTGAAAAACAAATATCCACTACCGAGGATCGATGACTTGTTTGACCAACTTAAGGGAGCTGGAATGTTTTCCAAGATTGACTTGAGATCGGGCTATCACCAACTACGAATTGCAGAGAGAGATGTACCGAAAACGGCTTTCAGGACTCGTTATGGACACTATGAGTTTACAGTTATGCCATTTGGGCTGACAAATGCACCAGCAGCTTTCATGTGTTTGATGAATCAAGTGTTTAGTGCATGTCTCGATAAGTTCGTCGTGGTATTTATTGATGATATCTTGGTGTATTCGAAGGATAAGGAAGAACACGAGCAACATTTGAGGAAGGTATTACAGATACTTCGGGAGAATCAATTGTATGCCAAGTTTTCTAAGTGTGAGTTCTGGCTTGAAAAAGTGTCATTCTTGGGTCATTTTATTTCCAAAGAGGGTGTTTCTGTTGATCCAGCTAAAGTTGAAGCAGTGAGAGATTGGCCTACACTGAAAAATGTGACCGAGATTCGAAGCTTTTTGGGTTTAGCAGGTTATTACAGAAGATTTGTTAAGGATTTTTCAAAGATTGCTCGTTCCATGACCAATCTAATGAAGAGAGACAAGAGGTATGAGTGGACTGAGGATTGTGAAGTAGCCTTTCAAACGTTGAAGGAGAGATTGACTACTGCACCAGTATTGACCCTTCCAGATAGCACATCTGAATACCTCGTGTATAGTGATGCATCGAAAAATGGGTTAGGGTGTGTGTTGATGCAAGATAGAAAGGTTATTGCTTATGCATCGAGGCAACTTAAACCACATGAAGTAAATTACCCGACTCATGACCAGGAGTTAGCAGTCATTGTCTTTGCTTTGAAAATTTGGAGACATTACTTGTATAGAGTGAAGTGCAAGATTTATACTGACCATCAGAGCTTGCGATACTTGTATACACAACAAAATTTGAATATGAGGCAGCGAAGATGGCTAGAATTGATTAACGACTATGACGTAGAGTTTTATTATCATGAGGGTAGGGCTAATGTAGTAGCCGATGCTTTGAGTAGGAAAACCAATCATTCCGTGGCTTCATTGAGTACTCCTAGAGAATTGCAGAGAGACATGGAGAGATTAAACCTCGAGATTGTGCAGCATGGGGAGCTAGAATCTCAATTGGCCGCCTTATCCATCCGACCTTCACTTTTTGAAGAAATTCTAGCAAATCAAGTGACTGACTCCTTATTAGAGAAGACGAGGGAACATGTTAAAGAAGAAAAAGCTGAAGGATTCACGATATTCGAGGATGGTAGCATTCGGTACAAGGGTAGATGGTGTGTACCATCTTCTTGTACAGGACTCAAAGATAAAATCTTGACAGAGGCTCATAGTTCGAAGTATTCAGTTCACCCGGGAGGAGATAAAATGTATCAAGACCTGAAGCAAACGTTCTGGTGGTCTGGGATGAAAAGAGATATCGCTGAGTTTGTTTCCAAGTGTTTGACTTGCCAGAAGGTAAAGAGTGAGCATAAGAGGCCTGCAGGTTTACTCCAACCTTTGGATATCCCTGTATGGAAGTGGGATGACATTTCTATGGACTTTGTTTTGGGTTTACCTAGGATTGGGTCGGAAATTCAGGGGTGTTACAATATAGTAGTTAATTACTGCGTGTGCGTACCTGTAATTGCAATTGCAGACAAAAAAGTTATCGCAACCATCAAATGTGAGGTTCTTAAGCTTCTCTAATGAACAGAGCACCTATGCACGTTCAAAGTATGACTAATAAGTCTATTTAACCTCATATAAGAGTCACTTACTCTAAAAGAAAGTACTCTACTACCATAGAGTGAGTTCTATTTCATGTTATCAAGCTAATTAGCCAAATGTAACAGTTTCAATTCTAGGTTTGCTTGCTAATACACCAATAATTCTAATCTAATCACAACATACACTTTTCACACTATATTTACGACAAAGTATGTTCTAAGGAACAAAACTTAACTATATATATATATTGCATTGTCAAATTACTATGAATTAGTAGACATAAGATTGAATAAAATAATGTATTACATATAATAGAGGCAATACCCAAGGTAGTAAGCTAGTAATGACAAAAAAAATCCATTTTACCACATTATTCAAGGTTCGTAGAAACTACAAGAAATTACTTATATCACTCACAACATCAAGACTCCCTTTTTTTTGTACCAAGACTATACAACATACAACAACGACTAGTTTAAGTAATAACAACAATTAATTTAATTCTCAAGTGCAATGAAAACAATGTCAATTCATAACAACAATCGCAAAAGCCCATTTCAACTCTTAGCAATTAATGAAAATTAGTTGACAACCATTATTAACAAACACCTCTTAATGGCATTAACAACATAAACCACCATGAACAAAAATAGTAATAATAATTAACAATCACTCTTGTGAACAAGAATCATAACCATTACTAATAACTAATACGACCACCATTCATCAATAATGTCACATACACAAACCTTATACGAGATTTTCAATTAATAAAACACCATCCAAACCACAAAAGTAGTACATACTACTTTTAAATTCACCATAATATAAACCCTAACTTGTCTATTTTCAAATCATCACAATAATCAAACCCATAACAAAAATTCAAGACATCATACTCAAATTTAACAAGTATAAACTCTAAATAACAAGAAACTAAATATCAAAAACATACAAAATTAAATTGGGTAAGAGATTGCTCACAAAGGGTTGAGAAGATGATGAAAGAAAGTAGAAAGCTTTAAGCAATGTGAGAGGAGTTGCCGGTGGTGGCGGCTGCTAGTGGCTGCCGGCGGCTGGCGGCTGCTGGTGGCTGCCGGCGGTGTCGGTTGGCGGCAACTGCTGGATGTGGTGGTGGGTGTTCTTGATGTTGAGGAGGGAGGTGAAGAAGAAAGAGAGAAAGAGATGGAAAATAAGGAGTATGGGTTTGGGGTTTTTATTTCTTTCTTTACTTTTTTTTTTCTTTCTCTTTTTCTTAATTCAACACCCTTACTCATCTATATAATCATATTTTTACTTACAAGCCCAAATTAAGACAACTTTCAATATGCTAGCAAGATTTTGAATTACAAATATAAGTTTAATTTGTACATCTTAATTTGATTAATTATAAATATGCTCTTAATATAAATATGTACGCATTCATTATTTATATAATGACTGATTCAAAATGATTATTAAAATAAAAAATTATTATTACAATTAAATAATTACGTGACAAAATAACTGGGTGTTACAGACTACCCCCCTTAAAAGTAGTTTCGTCCTCGAAACTAGAGGAAGAAAGACTCGAAAACATGAAAACTTTCCACGCAATCATCCCAAAAACACGTCTTTTGGCAAATACTGCATAACGAATTCTTATTAAAGATAACTTTGACTATAATTAGAACAAACAGATTGGACTTTATTACCATTGTTTCTCAGAACTTTACTTTAAATGGGACAACTAGTCACATAAAATTGCAATCAAGCTTGAATAAACATATAATATAGCTCAAATTTCCAACGGCAAGCATGCAGTAATTGCAATAACAAACCTTTTATAGAAAAAAAAAAATAATAAACACGTGAAAACACGCGAAATTTTATCGCATTCCACCCCCTTAAAAACAAAGTTACGTCCCCGTAACTCTAAAAACAAATATACCCCACCCCTTTTTTTATAATGAAGGGAAAAAAATGCGTTAACCTTCCTATATGTATTTCTCCAAGAATCCCCTAAAAACTTTCTTAGCAAGCACTCTTCATATTAAATATCCTGCATTTAATAAATAAATAAGCAACTATTATCATTTTAACTAGCTACACTCATAATATAACATATATTTTAACTCAAGAAATTGTATCAAGCTAAATTGATATTTACGACAAAACTTATTCTACAACCTTGCAAAAGATTATATCATCAAACGCATGGATCAACTTATTGTAAATGAAAAAAAAAAAGAAAAATTTTTTTTTCTTAATTCCATATTTTCATACGATAATATTGTTTAGCAAGTGTAAGCCACCACGACCTAAGCTCTTTGTCCCAAGAAATGCATTTAAGGTACAATAATTCATACTTTTATAGTACAAATTAGCATTTGCTAATGAATGAAAATTAAGTACGGAGTCGAGTTTACTTAATATGAAACTTTCGCTAACATTCTAAGTTATTATAAGTGTTTTCAAATTGTATTACTCGCAACATTAAATGATTAAATAAATAAATAAATTAATAGAAATACACTTTCAAGTTATTATTTTTCGCAAGGTTGTAGTCTGAAGACCAACTAATGGTGCTTAATTATATAAGTATCCCTACAAAGAAAAACTAGTGTTGACTCACACTAACACGCATCACAGCTACTCAACAATAAACTTCTTTATGCATTAGAATATCAAACTCTAATTACGACTATTTAAGGATAATTTAGAACCAAGAAAGGCAAATGTTAAAGGTTTCCGCAACTATTCATTTATCATTCGACTAAACATGTTGAAAGTATAAAACTTGTATCAAGCTACATATGAGTAAAGTAATAAATTGTATATGTATGTAGCAAGGATTCGAATAGATTAATAATAGCAGTGATGATCAACACAGATGGACTTTTAATATACAAAAGAGATAATGTGTGAACTCATCTATCTCGCTTCAAAAACTATCAAAAAAAATTTTTTGACAAAATGTTGATAGTTAAGCATTAACAACCAAAATAACAATGACAAAGCAACCATCAACCATACGACTATGACATTAACAATCCCAACACAATACGAAATACAACAAAATGATAACAAAATAATACAATACATAAAGTTTTCCTTCACATTAGTTACTTCGATAACAAGTGGGGTTAAATCTTTCAGCGACATAGGGTGCTTAACATAGAACTAACAACTATAAGATGTGTTTATATATAAAAAAAATATTTTAAAATTCAAAACTTCTTTCATTTGGTGCTTATTATGATCCAACTATTTAGTAACATCAAATTGGCTCTTTTTAACACCAGTGCGAATATCTATTAACTCAATTCATCACATTTTAATGATGGTCATTTAAGATGTAACTCACGTTCTCGAATAGCTCTAATACTATATTTTATTTGCATACTTGTTTCCATTTCTTAAATGTTTAGATTACAAAAACACCTCTTGACTTTCATTTTGACCACACTATACTCATTGAGTAAATCCCCATACTCAATTTACCTCATTTCACATTAAAGCAATCACTTTTTTAAAAATCAATTTCATCATTTCTATCGACATTGAATATTATTAGTTCTGCAAATTGATCTCTATTCACCGGCTACTCTCGTCACCACTAACTCTACTAAATAAGTACCAATAACAATAATTTCATCAGTGATTAAATGACAATGAGTAATGTTCATATTTTAGGCATTCTCAAACTAAAGCTCACTCAACGACAAGGAACCAATATAGTTTTTGAATTATCGTCATACTTATATAAAGGTGCTTAACTCAATCAAGTGAATTCAAATCACGACATCAAACCATTAACCACACATATATTACATTTAAGTCTCACTGCAGGCATAAGACATTGACTTAGAACTAACAAATGTTTTACATGATCCAATTAAATTGAGCATGCATCACAAAAGCATTAAATTCATTTGTTGTAGAAAATTTGAAAACATTTATCAATAAGCACGATTATGACACACTCAAACTTAACATCAATGTTGCTATGACCAATTATTAGCAAGCTTAAAATCGCAATCACAATTATTACAAGACTTGCTTGAATTTGGCAACACTTAAACTCCAAAGCCATCTCAGGATAATTATAACTTCAAAGGAAGATATTGAATCGGTACTAGTTTGAGCAATACTCCTAATGCGATAATTTAGTCCAACCAATATGACATTACCTTAAAATAATTAAAGACATTGAAAATAATCTCTTGACTTCAACTTATTAGGCTAAAATAACAATAATCTTGTAAATCATGACCCAAAATCAGAGGTTTAAGTCTCAAACTATGAATTCTTACCATACTCTTAACCTTCTTCTCAGTATTTAAATTTCGACGAGCTTCTTTAACTATGAACGTATTATTATCATCAACTGATGATCAATATTTTATTTACAAGGTATCACATACAAGACCGCTTTTTATCATATAATTGACTTTCATTTTACAATTATATTGAATTCTTATTACAATAGCTCCATGTTTATTCTCTTTGAAATTACTTACGCTTCTACTTGCATGCTCATAAACCATATTTAGATGAATTTTGATCACCACTTTATATACCATCACTAGTACAAAAATGACTTTAGGTAACACATATTGGTAACACATTTTGATATCCAATTTCCCAAAACTATTAGGTAACACTTTTGTAACACTTTATCTTTAAGTAACACAATCATGTAACACTTTTAAAATTAGTAACACTTACATGTAACACTTTCAAATGTGGTAGCACTAATATGTAACACTTTAAAATTGGTAACACTTGTATGTAACACTTTAATAATTGGTAACACTAGTATGTAACACTTTCAAATGTGGTAGCACTAATATGTAACACTTTAAAATTGGTAACACTTGTATGTAACACTTTGATAATTGGTAACACTAATATGTAACACTTTAAGAATTGGTAACACTAATACGTTATACTTTAACAATTGGTAACGCTAATTAATATGTAACACTTTTTACAATACTAACCCAATTGTAACACTATTTTACTTATTTATTATTTTTTTATTTTTAAAATCATAAATTAACAAAATAACTTTTGAATTTTAGTTAATTTAATCTTCTTACAATATTGATACTGACCCCAAACTATTTTTAATATTTTATATTATCCAAGTCAAGGCTAATTAATTTTTCAATATTTACAACTATTAAATAATTATCCAAGATATATAACTTTGAATGATTTAGATTAAGATTATATAGTGTGGTATGTATTTATAGTTGTTTGCAAACAGGAATATATACATTTGATTTCATAATAAATCACTAATATCATGCATCTCAGTTGGTAGTGGGTGCGAATCAATATTAGAGGTGCTGGGACACAGATATTGCGTGTTCGATTCCTTCGAGCAACAATTAATTGCAAATATTTTAGTTTTTTTAAAAGTGTTACATTTAATTGATTAAATGAAAAAGTGTTACCTAATATGAAAAAAAATGTTACCTAATCCTCAACAAAGTGTTACATAAAGCAGTTCAAAGTGGTACATTATTGAAAAGTGTTACAATAGCTAAATTTGATGAGATGAAAAAGTGATACCTAATTATAAAAAGTGTTACATAAGTAAGGATAAGTAACACTATGAAAATGATACATATGCAAAAAGAAGTGTTACCTAAAGTTATTTGAAATAACACTTTTACAAGTGTTACCATATGTATGTAAAAGTGTTACTTAAGAGAATAGGTAACACCGCCAGATGTAGCATCCAAAAAAGTGTTACCTTAGGTCTATAGTAACACTTTAAGCACTTTAGGTTACACTTTTTGGGTGTTACCTAAAACCAATTATGTAGTAGTGCATGAAGAACAAATGCACTGGCCTAATGAACATGTACAAACAGATAGCAGAGAAATGAAAATTATGTCTACTATTAATATCAAAACTCATAAAACTTTATGGAAACCCACATTAACAAATATTGAGAGACATAAGACCAAAGCTTATAATATTCTTACAACCAAGAGGAAATTCCAAATGCAACCAGCTTCTCTAAAATTTCATTATTCATACACCATAAATCAATAATTATACAACTCATGAATTACGCCAATACTCGAAACTTGTCATCAATGCTCAATAATACATAATTCAAATCTACCAACTTGTTAAAATTGTAACATTCGAACCAAAATCATAAGAATTGATTATAATAATAACATGCATGATCACTGATCTAATAGCATACCAATCAAATCATCAAGATATCTATGTACGTGCAACGATAACAAAACTTATATCACAGATGATGCTCCTATCCCAAGTCTACCCCAACTCTCATGAATAACTTTAACTTTCAAAACTATTTTGAAATGAATTTAAAAACACAAGGCGTTAAAACAGAAACCACTGGCTCTGGTAACCACCTGTAACACCCCTGAATTTCCGACACCTTAAACGAAACCAAATTCGTGAAGGACCGGAGGAAATTCGGGTGTTACATAAAAAGAAAAGGAAAAGAATTTAGATAAACATTAAAGGTTAACTTTAAAAAGGTGAGTGAAAATTTTGGCAGCATCTCTGCTAAAACTCGACATGTGGTAGAGCAGTTAGCACAATAAAAACATTAAACTAAACTAAGGCATCATTGCTTTTTAAGATCTCACACCATGGCGGAATAGTTCATCGCCGGCTTCTCAAGTCGACATACCAAGCATGGATCGTGGTTCCAATGTCAACGCTTGCGTTTAAAAAAAAGAATTGACTCTTTAAAACCATACAAGTTATAAACTACGCAGCGGAAATATAAATATACAAACGAGAACACAAGGCCCCATAACAACACGTATACAACCAAAGTTTACAAAAGATATACAAGAACTACAAAATCAGAAGATGATGGTATGACACGTGTTATGCTTCAACCTCATCACTCTCCCCCAATGCAATGCAAATGCAAAAGAAGCTCCAAAACCTGCTACGACTGTCCATGATCCTCCTGCTGCTCGACATCAGACCAAACGCCAATGTGTCATAGCAGGACAATCATAGAAAGTCATCAAACAATCAAGCATAAACACAAACACGTACACGTCAGTAACTAGCATCAAATATAAGAAGGTCAACAGACTAGCTAACATTATATTATAAAACTATATAAAGATGATGTCGTAAAACACAAGGCATAACTAGTAACTATTTATCATCCATTTATACTTGTTCATCTCATTTCTCCCTTTCCAACCCGAACAATGCATTTCGGGGTGGAATGTAAGTCTTAACACTCCTATTTTCAAGAACATAAACTCTAATAAACACGCGTAGTGTCAACTCATATAAGGACATCAACAGGCTACTTAACGTCTGACCTTAAAAAGTTTGTCTACCTTAAAGTAAGTTTAATCAGAATATATCCTTGGGATCATTATCTTCCATAAGGATTCTTCACATAGGCGTAATCATTTTATGATGGAAAACCCTTGAAGTTCGCAAGACCCATAGGGCACTTCTCACTATAAATATTGTACCAATGAATAAACTCTCTACTAAAAACTCAAACTTAACCATGGGGTTTGCAAGACCCACCAGTAACTCACATACTCCTTTACTATTAATGAGAACCATGGGGCTTTCAAGGCCCACCGGTAACTCACATATATCTTCGCTATCAATGAGAACCATGAGGCTTGCAAGGCCCACCGGTAACTCACATATATCTTTGCTAACAATGAGAACCATGGGGTTTGTAAGGCCCACCGGTAACTCACATATATCTTTGCTATCAATGAGAGCCATGGGGTTTGCAAGACCCACCGGTAACTCACATATATCTTTGCTATCGATGAGAACCATGGGGTTTGCAAGACCCACCGGTAACTCACATATATCTTTGCTATCAATGAGAACCATGGGGTTTGCAAAACCCACCGGTAACTCACATATACTCTTGCTTTCAATGAGAACCATGGGGTTTGCAAGACCCACCGGTAACTTAAATATACTCTTGCTTTCAATGAGAACCATGGGGTTTGCAAGACCCACCAGTAACTCACATATACTCTTGCTTTCAATGAGAACCATGGGGTTTGCAAGACCCACCGGTAACTCACATATACAACTTGAATTCATATATAAAGGAACCATTCCGACTCCAAGTAAACACAATGTAATTATATCGATAATTTTCAACTTCTATTATCTTCATTCTATGCATCTATTCCATTCTAAGTTAGAGAAATTCTCAAACCGAAAGCTATTCATGTATAAAAATTTACTTGTTAGTACTTAATACTTCTAACACAATGCTTCTAATCACAACTATCGATAATATTTTAAGCAATAGCATATAGTAGTTAATTACTGCGTGTGCGTACCTGTAATTGCAATTGCAGACAAAAAAGTTATCGCAACCATCAAATATGAGGTTCTTAAGCTTCTTTAATGAACAGAGCACCTATGCACGTTCAAAGTATGACTAATAAGTCTATTTAACCTCATATAAGAGTCACTTACTCTAAAAGAAAGTACTCTACTACCATAGAGTGAGTTCTATTTCATGTTATCAAGCTAATTAGCCAAATGTAACAGTTTCAATTCTAGGTTTGCTTGCTAATACACCAATAATTCTAATCTAATCACAACATACACTTTTCACACTATATTTACGACAAAGTATGTTCTAAGGAACAAAACTTAACTATATATATATATATTGCATTGTCAAATTACTATGAATTAGTAGACATAAGATTGAATAAAATAATGTATTACATATAATAGAGGCAATACCCAAGGTAGTAAGCTAGTAATGACAAAAAAAAATCCATTTTACCACATTATTCAAGGTTCGTAGAGACTACAAGAAATTACTTATATCACTCACAACATCAAGACTCCCTTTTTTTTGTACCAAGACTATACAACATACAACAACGACTAGTTTAAGTAATAACAACAATTAATTTAATTCTCAAGTGCAATGAAAACAATGTCAATTCATAACAACAATCGCAAAAGCCCATTAACAACTCTTAGCAATCAATGAAAATTAGTTGACAACCATTATTAACAAACACCTCTTAATGGCATTAACAACATAAACCACCATGAACAAAAATAGTAATAATAATTAACAATCACTCTTGTGAACAAGAATCATAACCATTACTAATAACTAATACGACCACCATTCATCAATAATGTCACATACACAAACCTTATACGAGATTTTCAATTAATAAAACACCATCCAAACCACAAAAGTAGTTATACTACTTTTAAATTCACCATAATATAAACCCTAACTCGTCTATTTTCAAATCATCACAATAATCAAACCCATAACAAAAATTCAAGACATCATACTTAAATTTAACAATGTTAGAATATGCTGTAGAATATTGCGAGTATATTTAGGCGATATTCTCGGTATTCTCGAGGATATTTTAGGACTTATTTACGGCAATTGTATATTCTGTAATATGTTATTTTAGGTAGCTTAGCTTGTATATAAACTGTATCAATGGTTTATGGAATAATAACACAGCCTAATTGAAAACCCAAACTTTGTGTTCTACCCGAAATCATGGTATCAGAGCAGCAACGATTCTGAATCGTTTTTGCTGTTTCGTCATCTACGAAAAGAAACCTTACCTGTTAAATAAAAAAAAAAAAAAAAAAAAAAAAAAAACCAACCGGAAAAATTTGAAGGCTGTCAAGCCGTAGAAAACTCAAACCAACCAAGGGAAAAATTTTCAAGAACAGCAGGCCTGGGTGTCTTCATCGTACCATAAATTGGTACCATAAATTGGTTCTTGCTTAGATACAGCGAAGAACAGTAGACCAAAAAGAGAAAAATACTACTATTACAAACCCATTTAAAAAAAAAAAGAAAAAATAAAAAGAGAAAGGGTCTCTCTTTTACTTCAATTCCTGTTACTTTAATTGGAATTTGGTTAATTTAGGTTGGAGCAGCAATTAGGCTTCGTCCCAGCAGCATTGAACCCGAACTCTGTCCACTCCAGCAACATTTTTTTTAAAGGGTTGTGAACAACTCAACTCAAAACCACCGTGATAAACACCAGGGGGCGTCTTCAGGAGGTGGCTCAGAAGAAGGCAGCCATGAAAATTGATACTCAGAAGAAGGCAGCCATGGAAATTGATATTAAAGAAGAAGAAACCGTGTTGAAGTTTAGTACAGAGATGGAAAAGAGAGATAATCTCTCTCCTAATAACGGCTCCCTTGAAGGTTTCTTAGGGTTTGCAAGGGAAGGAGGGCCACACACTCAAATGGGCCGGCCCCTTTATAAAAAGGAAAGGGGGCCCACGTGTCACCCTTCATCCTCTCTTAAAAATGGCACGGCTCTAAATGTTTTTCGAGGTGGTTGGATTTTCGATTGTGGGGCCACGGATACAATGTCCTATGACCCTAATGATTTTGTTGATAATACCAGACCATTAAAAAATATAATTAAAACTGCAAATGGTGATGAAATTAAAGTGGGAGGAGCTGGAGCTATTTGTTTTAATAACCGACTCACTTTAAAAAACTGCTTATATGTCCCTGATTTATCCCATAAATTGTTGTCTGTGAGTCACCTCACGAAGGAGCTTAAGTGCACTGTTCTTATAAAACCCGGTTGTTGTATTGTGCAGGATGCTCAGACAGGACAAACTATTGGGCGTGGCACTGAACGAGGTGGACTTTACTACTTCGAGGAGGAGACTCAAAGAGGCAACGCAGTTCTTGTTCGTGGGTCTGATGAAAAACAATTGTGGACTTGGCACCGTCGGCTTGGACATCCGTCGATCGGGTACTTAGAGAAACTTTTCCCTACATTGGTTAGAAATAAATCTGAGTTCAAATGTGAAACCTGTATTTTGGCAAAGACTCACAAACACTCTTATCATAGTAGTCTGAGTAGAGCTGATGTTCCTTTTATGATTATTCACTCTGATGTTTGGGGCCCTGCGCCTGTTGTTGGTATTCATGGTTATATGTATTATGTTTCCTTTATTGATGATTGCACTCGCATGAGTTGGATATATTTTTTGAAACATAAATCTGAAGTGTATGAAGTGTTTGTTGATTTTTACCATATGATTTGTACCCAATTTCAAGCCCAGCCTAAAATTCTCCGCTCTGACAATGGTAGAGAATTTGTAAACCATAACATGCAAACTTTCCTTACTAAGAAAGGCCTTATTCACCAGACCTCATGTCCTGATACCCCTCAGCAGAATGGAGTTGCTGAAAGGAAAAACAGAACCCTTCTTGAGATGACCCGTGCTATTATGCTTGAATCCCGTGTTCCCACATATCTTTGGCCTGAAGCTATTGCCACCGCTAACTATCTCACAAACCGCCTACCCACAAAAAGCCTAGCCTACCATACACCCATTGACACATTCCAAACCTTTCATTCCCTACCTTTCTCTCATTCTTTACCACCCCGCATCTTTGGATGTAGTGTCTTTATTCATCAACCGAAGCGAGTGCGTAATAAACTGGAACCGAGAGCCGACAAATGTGTTTTTGTGGGATACGGGAGAAACCAAAAGGGATATAGGTGCTATGATCCGTTTACTCGGAAGATACATACTACTATGGATTGTGATTTTTTCGAGGGGGATTTCTATTATCACCATCCTCGATGTCAGGGGGAGAGGGTGAATGACGATCTCGGATGGTTAGTTGGTTCAGTCCCTATGTTTGAGTCAGATCCGAAAGAACAAGTAGGTACTGCCATTGAGTTATCTCCTCAAGTTGTTCAGCCACACTCCTCTGTGCCTCTTCCAGTCCTGTCTGATCATCAGGTGAGTAGTTTGGATAATAGCACTGATGTTGTTGATGTTGATACTACTATACTTGATGTTGTTGTTGATCGTGTTGATAGTTGTGATAATGAGGCTGCAGATGTTATTGAGGAAATCTCCTCTCCTGATGTTACTAGTGAGGGGGAGAAATCCTCCTATGTCTTACCTCCTCGTGCTTCACGAGGTATTCCTCCAAGGAGATATGATCCGGAGTATGAGGCTTTGAGATCCAGGTACCCAGTTGAATCAGGAGACAGGGCGAACTTATCACAGAGTGCTTTGGCCTTCAAAGCAGCTTTGTATAGCACTAAGCTTCCTGCTAATGTTAAGGAGGCTCTTGAAATTGATCATTGGCGACGGGCAATGGAAGAAGAAATCAATGCTCTTAAGAAGAATGGTACTTGGGAAAAATGTCGTCTTCCGAGTTCGAAGAGAGTAGTTGGCTGCAAGTGGGTCTTTACAGTTAAGTACAAAGCTGATGGGTCGATTGAACGATATAAAGCCAGGTTAGTTGCAAAAGGGTACACCCAGACTTACGGGATTGATTACTCTGAGACTTTTTCACCAGTAGCTAAACTGGATACCATACGAGTCCTATTCAGTATAGCTGCTAATCTAGACTGGCCTCTTCATTAATTCGATGTGAAGAATGCGTTCCTTCATGGGGAACTACAGGAGGAGGTTTACATGGAGGCACCTCCGGGATTTACTTCAGAATTCTCAGAAGGGGAAGGATGCAGGTTAAGGAAAGCTCTATATGGGTTAAAGCAGTCTCCTAGAGCTTGGTTTGGGAGGTTCACGTCTGCTATGAGGCGTTTTGGGTATAAGCAGAGTCATTCTGATCATACTTTGTTCCTGAAAAGAAGAGGGGGTAAGATAACCTGTCTGATTATTTATGTTGATGATATGATTATTACTGGAGATGATAAGACAGAGATCGAGAATTTGAAACGGAAGCTGTTTCAGGAATTTGAGATGAAAGATCTAGGAAGACTTAAATACTTTCTGGGTATTGAGGTTCTGAGGTCAAACAGAGGAATATTCATATCACAGAGGAAGTATGTTCTTGATTTGTTAGCTGAGACTGGGATGCTAGATTGTAAACCGATTGAGACACCGATTGTGGTAAACCATGGGTTACAGATGCTCCAGGATGGAGAGTTGGCTGATCGCGAACAGTACCAGAGATTAGTGGGGAAGCTGATATACTTAGCTCACACACGACCTGACATCGCTTATGCAGTTGGAGTTGTTAGTCGGTTCATGCATAAACCTCAAACTCAGCACATGGAAGCAGTTGTTCGTATCTTGAGATATCTTAAGGGAAATCCAGGAAGGGGAATTCTCTATCAGAAAAATGGCCATCTTAATCTCAGAGCATACACTGATGCAGATTGGGCAGGTGACAGGGATGACAGATTATCGACATCAGGCTATTTCACTCTTGTGGGAGGAAACTTGGTGACTTGGAGGAGCAAGAAACAGAAAGTAGTGGCATTATCTAGTGCAGAAGCTGAGTTCAGAGGTGTGGCAAAAGGAATTCAAGAAGTTCTTTGGCTAAGAAAGCTGTTAACTGATTTGGGCTTTGCCCCAAAAGAGAGCTGTGAATTATATTGTGATAACCGAGCTGCAATAAACATTTCTGAAAATCCAGTTCAGCATGACAGAACAAAGCATGTGGAAGTGGATAGGCATTTCATAAAGGAAAAGCTCGAAGGAGAAATAATCAAGCTACCTCATGTAAAGTCCGAAGATCAACTTGCAGATATCCTCACGAAAGCAGTAGGAACACAATGGTTCGAAGAAGTTCTAAACAAGTTGGGTATCGGAGATCCGATGACTCAACTTGAGGGGGAGTGTTAGAATATGCTGTAGAATATTGCGAGTATATTTAGGCGATATTCTCGGTATTCTCGAGGATATTTTAGGACTTATTTACGGCAATTGTATATTCTGTAATATGTTATTTTAGGTAGCTTAGCTTGTATATAAACTGTATCAATGGTTTATGGAATAATAACACAGCCTAATTGAAAACCCAAACTTTGTGTTCTACCCGAAATCAAACAAGTATAAACTCTAAATAACAAGAAACTAAATATCAAAAACATACAAAATTAAATTGGGTAAGAGATTGCTCACAAAGGGTTGAGAAGATGATGAAAGAAAGTAGAAAGCTTTAAGCAATGTGAGAGGAGTTGCCGGTGGTGGCGGCTGCTAGTGGCTGGCGGCGGCTGGCGGCTGCTGGTGGCTGCCGGCGGTGTCGGTTGGCGGCAACTGCTGGATGTGGTGGTGGGTGTTCTTGATGTTGAGGAGGGAGGTGAAGAAGAAAGAGAGAAAGAGATGGAAAATAAGGAGTATAGGTTTGGGGTTTTTATTTCTTTCTTTACTTTTTTTTTTCTTTCTCTTTTTCTTAATTCAACACCCTTACTCATCTATATAATCATATTTTTACTTACAAGCCCAAATTAAGACAACTTTCAATATGCTAGCAAGATTTTGAATTACAAATATTAGTTTAATTTGTACATCTTAATTTGATTAATTATAAATATGCTCTTAATATAAATATGTACGCATTCATTATTTATATAATGCCTGATTCAAAATGATTATTAAAATAAAAAATTATTATTACAATTAAATAATTACGTGACAAAATAACGGGGTGTTACAAGGCAACCCAAGAAGTGGGCCAAGTGGATTCATTGGGCTGAATTTAGTTACAACACGTCTACACACTTGTCCATCAACATGTCTCCTTTTCACGCCTTGTATGGTCGGGTTCCTCAACATGTGGTAAGAGTAGGACATCAAGCCACTCCTGTGGATTCTTTGGACAAGCTACGCTAAGAGCAAGATATTATGTTAGAAGAACTCAAATTTAATATGCTAAAAGCTCAAGTTTGAATGAAGCAACAAGCGGATAAGAAGAGTAAAGAAGTATAATTCCAAGTGGGGGACTATGTGAGTATGTGTACCAGAAATTACAACCTTACAAGCAGCGTTCATTGGCTAACGACCTAATCAAAAGCTGAGTTTACAGTTTTTTGGTCCTTACAATATTCTCCAATAGTTAGGAGATGTTGCGTATAAATTGGAATTACCTAGTGAATGTCGGATACATCCCGTTTTTCATGTCTCTCAACTAAAGGCTGCCACAGGAGCTACAGTTTCTTCACAATCTGCACCTTCTGTCACTGACGAATTGGAATTTGATGCCCAACCACTCGAGGTTCTGAATATTCGACAAACTCCCTCGGGGTTCGATGAGATATTGGTTGCTTGGGATGGTTTAGACCAGACTGATGCTACGTGGGAAGATAGAAAAACATTTTTGGCTGCCTATCATTTTTCTCACCTTGAGGACAAGGTGATGGTTTTAGCGGGGGATATTGTAACAAATGAGTAACCGGCTAAACCGATACTCATAACATTTGTGTGAGACTTCGAATTGATGAAAATGACAATTTTGCCATTAATAAAGTAAAAAAGACAATATATAATAAAGGTAAATTGATAATTTTATAGCTACTTTTAATCAAATCTTATTCCATTTTAAGATTTTACCGAACAAAAACATAAGACATTTTTTCTTAAAATCTCATCCTAAATCTCATCTCAAGTTTCACTTAGAAGTCTCACAATTCTCATTTAGTATACCAAACACCCCTTAAATTTTGACCTAGAAGAACGGGTATTCGTGCTCATCAGTCATGGCCATTGTTGCGCTCCTTATTGCTCGCCAGCCATATTGAAGTTCGAACCAGGTAAGTGGCCTTCCTTTCTTCTTTTTTCTCTTTTAATTCCTTTCTTCTGATTCTCGTTTTTCTCTTTTTTCTTCTGATTTCTTGTTGACTGTACTGCATCTTCAAACCATTTTTTTAATTTTTTTTCTTGCTAGCCAGCCATCTTCGAACCATACTGGATACTGCATCTTTTTTCTTTTTTCATTCCTTTTTTCTGATTCTCTTTTTTTTTTCTTTTAGAAGTATTTGGATATTACTTATTAGTGAGAAATTGTTGTTGATTATTTTTATTACTTATTTGGATATTACCCTAAATTTTTATTACTGAGTATACTGCATCTTCTGATTCAGTTATTCACTGAGAAATTGTTAATTATTTTTATTAATTATTACTTTATTAGTGAGTAATTGTTGTTAATTATTTTTTTATAGTCATATGAACAAAACTAGTGTAATTGTGTGAGTAAATGTTGATTATTATTTTTTATAGCTTGAATTTTGAACAAAACTAGTGTAATTGCGTGAGTAATTGTTGATTGTTATTTTTTTATAGCTTGAATTTTGAACAATGAGTTCCACAAACTCCGTTGCACTTCACTTGTTAATAGATTCCAAACATAGTAATAAGTCAAAACTCAATTCAATTGTTGCTTTCTTTATCTTTGTCAATATTTTAATTTTTTTCTTTTGTTAACTCTAGAGTCTAGACTATGTTATCGAGTTATCTTATGACTTTATGTGCTAAAATAGTGTTTACCTTACTTTTATATTATTTTAATATGAAATTCATGTTGTTTTAAGTACCAAATATGTTTTAAAATTGATTTTGGAGCTTTTTAGTGAAATTGTGCGCCTCGCATACAAAAAGCCCGCGCCTCTGCCTTGCTCCTCGCGCCTCGGGAAATAGGACCTTTTGCGCCTCGCGCCTCGGGAAATAGGACCTTTTGCGCCTCGCGCCTCTTAAAACTAAGGTACATATTTTGTTTTTGTCTCATAAATAAATAAAGAGGTGAATCTTGGAGGGAGCTGGTAGTGGCTTGAATACTACCATTCATTTGTTTGTTTGATCATCATTTACTCTTTTGTGTGTAATCTTGTGTGAACTTCATCACGTAACAGACGCATTTTGTTACATTAACCTAAGAGATTAAGTATGCACAACATTTGTACAAAGGATTAGGTCAATGTTGTTAGTTAGGTAGTTAGAAGATGCTAACCAAATGTGGGATAGTTTGGTGCAAAACATTAGATTGGTTGTGAGAGAGACCCTTGAGGACTCGAAGGGGCAGCTAAAAGCATATAAGGATACATGGTGGTGGAAAAAAGAAATGGATCGAAATTAAGGAAAAGCTTACGAGTTTTAAAGAGCTTATGAACTGTAGACCGGATTAACAAAAGAGAAAGTTATAGCTAGGAAAGATGAGCGGCGAAGAAAGCAGTATCAAAGGCAACGACCTTAGCTTATGACAGTTCCTATAAGAAGTTAGACACTAAAGAGGGTGAAGCTTATTTATTTAAGATCACAAAGGCTCGAGCTAAGAAGATACGAGACCTCGAATTAGTGAAGTTACATTAAAGATGCAGACGGGAAATGTTTTTGTAGCAAGAGGACATTAAGACAAGGTGGCAAGACTATTTTTCCCAACTTTTCAACAAGTATAGGGGGATAGTAGAGGCTTAAGGTGTGACTCACAACCCTCAAGGAAAACAAGAAGATAAAAGAACTAAGGACATTACAAGAGACGAGGTGAGACAAGCACTCAGGAATATAGGGTGAAGAAAGGCAGTAGGCCCTGATAACATACCTATTGAGGTGTGGAGTTGTTTGGAAGACAAGGGGATTAATTGGTTGACGGGACCTCTTCAATATTACCCTCAAGACTACTAATATGTTGAACAAATGGAGGGGTAGCACACTCACCCCAATTTTTAAAAACAAACATCAACATTAGTAACATTGTAAATCTCAGTTCCTTTGAGCTATCTGATCTACAACATTAGTTTGGAATTTATTCCATAACTTACATTATTAATTGGTTTATTTCATATTTATTACTTTAGTAATTTGTGAAGGTTTTAGTATGAATCAATGTTTTATTGTGTTTAAAAAGTTGAATTTTATTGCAAAGTTCATGTTTTTCGGTGTAGTACTATAACGATTTAGGAGTGTAATAATGAAAGATCATAGGTTAGTCAAGTGGTTGCGGGCTTTTTGTAAAGAGTATAATTACTCTCGGTTTAGGGTTTAAGGTTTGTGTTTTATTGCTTGATTGAAAAAGATTACAGAATACAAGCTTATAAAGGCTACTTGTTGCCATATTTACAATAATCACAATCCCTTAATTATCTCCTAATTGCTGATTTATAGAAATATACAAAAATAACAATATTCTGTTTTATTCTTTCCTTCACTCCCCCTCAAGTTGGCTAGTGGTATCTCGAACGCCCAACTTGCAAAGAGTGTTATGAAATTGTTCAGTTTCGACAGCCTTGGTTAAGATATCTGCAAGTTGATCTTTAGATTTCACAAAGGGAGTATGTATTATCTTATGTTCAAGCTTTTCTTTAATAAAGTGCCGATCGACTTCAACATGCTTTATTCTGTCGTGCTGGACTAGGTTTTCTGATATACTAATCACAACTTTGTTATCGCAATTCAGTTCGCAACTGTTTTGTTTGAACCCAAGTTCAGTGAGCAATTTTCGAATCCATAACACAGTTATACCTCTGCCAATACCTCGGAATTCTACTTCTGCACTAGATAGGGCGACCACTTTCTGCTTTTTAGTTTTCCAAGTTACAAGGTTTCCTCCTACAAGAGTGAAGTATCCAGATGTTGATTTTCTTCCATCTCTGTCACCTGCCATCTGTATAAGCTTGCAAATCTAGGTGTTTATTCCTCTGAAAAACTATACCTTTCCCAGGAGTACCTTTGAGATACCTTAAAATTCTATATACAGCTTCCATGTGTTGAATTTGTGGATGATGCATAAACCTGCTCACAATCCCCAACGGCATAGGCAATGTCTGGACGAGTGTGTAAGGTAAATTAACTTTCCCACTAATTTTTGATATTGTTCCCGATTACCAGTTTCCGCTCCTTCTATTGTCTGAAGACCGTGATTAACCACGATTGGGTTTTCGGCTGGTTTGCAATCCAACATCCCTGTTTCTGCTAGTAAATCCATGATATACTTCTTCTGGCATATAAAGATTCCCTTCTCTGATCTAAGAACCTCAATTCCCAGAAAATACTTGAGTCTTTCTAGATCTTTCATTTCAAAATTTTTGAAGAGTTTCTCCTTCAATTGTTGTATCTCAACTTAGTCGTTGCCCGTGATGATCATATCATCTACATATATGATGAGGCATGCTATCATTTCTCCCCTTTTCTTTAGGAAGAGTGTTTGGTCAGAATTGCTTTGATGATACCCAAATTTCTTCATTGCTAAAGTGAATCTACCAAACCAAGCTCGAGGGGATTGTTTCAGACCGTATAGAGCCTTCTTTAATCTGCATCCTTCATGTTTAGTGAAGTTTTCTGAGAAACCTGGAGGTGCTTGCATGTACACTTCTTCTTGTATCTTTCCATGTAAGAACGCATTTTTTTACATCAAACTGGTGTTGGGGCCAATCTTTATTTGCTGCAACTGAGAAGAGTACTTTGATTGTGTCAATTTTTGCTACCGGAGAGAATGTTTCAGAGTAGTCGATCCCATAGGTTTGTGTGTATCCTTTTGCAACAAGGCGTGCTTTGTATCTCTCAATTGTCCCATCACTCTTATATTTGATTGTGAACACCCACTTGCACCCTACGACTTTATTTCCTTTCGTAATTCTACATTTCTCCCATGTTTTGTTTTTCACAAGGGCTCTGATTTCCTCCTCCAGAGCCTCCTTCCAATATGTGCTTTTTAGAGCTTCTTCCACTGTCTTAGGAACATGGTTTGAGTATAAGGCAGTGTTAAAAGCTTTAGCCGATTCAGACATGTTTTCTTGGCCTTTTTTTTCCGATTGGGTATTTCGACCTTTGTGCTTCATATTCTGGATCGTACCGTTTAGGAGGAATCCCCCTTGTGCTCCTAGGGGGTAGTTTGTATGCTACTAGCTCTTCTATCGGTTCTGGGTGGTTATTATTTTCCTGCACATTCTCTGAAACAGAGTTGTTGTTTTCAATGTAGCCAGTAGGAGAAAAAGAAGATTCAGTTACCTCTGAGAGATCATTGGACAGGGATACGCTAGGTTGTGGCTGAAGCGATGGTTGTAATGTCGTTTCGGGTGTAGTCTCGGTGGCTTTGCCAACTTGCTCTTTGTGATCCATGTTAACAGACAACCAGCTTAGATCGTCTTTGGTCTTATTCTCCCCCTGACATCTAAGGTGGTAATAGTAGTACGAGCCTTCGTGGAAGTCACAATCCATAGTGACATACATATGATTGGTGTTAGGATCGAAGCATCTATAACCTTTGCCATACCCAAAAAAGACATATTTGACTGCCTTGGGTTCAAGTTTGGTTCGATGGTGTTTGGGACGGTGGACATAGACTATACAACCAAAAATTTTGGGGGGAAGGGAGTGAGTGGAGATAGATGGTGTATGGAGAGATAGGGTATCAATTGGGGTTTTGTAGTTGAGGCTTTTTGTGGGGAGGCGGTTTGTGAGATAGTTAGCTGTGGCAATAGCTTTAGGCCAGAAAAATTTCGGAATAGATGATTCATTCATGAGAGAGCGAGCTATATTAAGGAGGGTTCGATTTTTCCGTTCTGTTATGCCATTTTGTTGGGGGGTATGGGAACATGATGTTTGGTGTATTAGTCCATGTTGTGAAAAAAAAAAAATTTCATTTGATGATTAATGTATTCTTCACCATTATCTGAGTGAAGAATTTGGATTTGTTTTTGGAATTGAGTGAGAATCATTTTATAGAATTGTATGAAAATATCATCAATAAATATCACATAATAAGAAAAAATTGACCGCCCTCCATCAGTTGCAGGTCCCCAAACACAAGAATTAGAGCCCATTAGAACAGTACACTTTAACTCTTTAGTCAGTTGACTAATAGAGAGAAGTTTATGAGACAAATTTGGCACAAACAGACAATAATGTAATTCAATGTTCGGCAAAATATTAATAGTGCCTGCTCCCCGAACTTCTACACATTCTCCATTTGCAGTCTGGATAAGAGATTTTTTTGATTTTTAAATTGAGACAAAATCATTAGGGTCAAATGACATAGTATCAGTTGCTCCACAATCAAAAATCCATTTTGAGTCCCTTTTTTCCGACACGTGTCCCTTTAAACATGTGAGTGCAAGATTTAAGCTTGGTAATTTTTGAGATTTAAAAGATGGGTCACGGGTAGCATTATTAGACATTAATTCCAAAGAGTATTTTGCAAGTGGGTCACCAAAAGCATTCTAACACATCAATTCACAATATTGTTTTGCAAGCTTTATAAAATTAGATGTAAGGTATTTCGTTTGAGTGTAGTATCGGCTCATTTGAGCTTTTTCAGTACCTTCTTCTTTCTCTATCCTTAAGTTACCTCCATCTTCTTTAATGGCTGCCTCTCCTCTTCCATGATCAGGCATATAATCCGCCCCTAAGAAAGTATGAGATCCGCCTCCTTTTTTCCAATCCTCTGGTTTCTTGCTCAGATCTTCACTCCTTTTTCGGGCTTGGTGTTCTTCCCACCAATCTAGAAACCCGATTTTCTTGAAACACCCATCTTTGGTGTGCCGGTTTCCGCCACAGTAAGTACAGTGAAGATGAGTTTTGTCCTCTTCTTCTCGACGGTTTGATGTTTTGAATGGTTTGGGTTTTGAGTTAAACACGGATCCTGAGGAGTGATTTGCAGATGACCCATTTTGTTTTGTGATTAATCCACTCCCGATCCTTGAGGAGTCGAGCTCTGATGATGGTTTTCCGATGAGGATCTCTCTTCTCGAGATTTCCCTCCAAATGGTGGCGTATGCTTCTTCGACAGTTGGTGAGGGAATTTTATTGAGTATGTCTCTTCGTTTCTTATCAAAAGTCTCATTGATGCCTGATAAGAACTGGTATAATTTCCGTCTGTGTAATTTCATTAAAAATGGTGATGTCTTCGGGGTGTTTCATGGGATTAGGAACACGCCGGTCGATTTCTTTCCAAATGGCTATCATCCTCCTATAGAATGCCTCGATTGTGTCTGCTCCCTGTCTCTTTGTATTGGCTTTGACCGTAAGGTCAAACACCTGTAATTGTCTTGTCCACTGCTATAAAGGGATTCTATCCCGCTGCACAAATCCCGAGTCGTCGGATAATCGATAAATTGATTGACCAATTCGGTCTCAATATTCTCAATAATCCATGAGATGACTGTGGCATCTTGTTGGGTCCATTAAGTAGCCCGGGTCTTTTGGAGAAGGTGAAGGAGCGATGATGTGATTGAGCTTTCCTCCACTTATGGCCAGGTACATTAATTTGGACCATTTTGTTTAATTTTGATGGTTCAGTTTCTCACTGAGGTTGATGGCCTGTTTTGAGCCGCCCTCTGGATGGGTTCGATTTGTGTTGAGCTGGTTTAGAATTTCCAGTAATTGAGTCATGGTGACTGGTTGTTCAGTCTTTTCTACCATGTCTTTCTATTCATCCGTTTTCGACATGTTTTTCAGGTAAGAAGGTAGGGTAAATGATGAGGTTTAGAACGGTTTTTGGTCCCTAGACCACCGTTCGCTCTGATACCATAAAGAGTATAATTACTCTCAGTTTAGGGTTTAAGGTTTGTGTTTTATTGTTTGAATGAAAAGGATTACAGAATACAAGCTTATAAAGGCTACTTGTTGCCATATTTACAATAATCACACTCCCCTAATTATCTCCTAATTGCTAATTTATGGAAATATACAAAAATAACAATATTCTGTTTTATTCTTTCACTTTGTTCCACCCTTGTGAAAGTGGTTTGATTCTCACTGCATATAATAAAGATTAATAAGGATCAATTACCTCCCTTCCTTAGCTATACAGATTCTCTAGCCTACCTCGAGTAAAAAAAGGTTAGTAATAGTGATTTGATATTATTTGGGGGATTTTTCAATTTGAAAGAAAATTAGATTAGATAGATATGATTTTGTTGGGGTATCATTTTTGTGCTATTTGATTGACTTGTCTTGTTTTTTTTGAAGACGACTTGTATAATTTTAGCAAGATTTTTTGAATTGATTTTGTTCAATTGTTTTAGGGGGACATTCAAGGTTTTTTTTTTTTGGATTAATAAAATATTTATTTTGAAAATGTTTGTTTTCAAATGGTTTTTGTACGGTTTCATGTTTTGATTTTGTATCAAATTTTCTTAGCTATTTTTCGATTTTGTATCTCTTAACGATCCCCTAGATTAGCATGTGATTTTTGTCTTCATGATCATTGTTTATGACTTGATGTCAATTTGCTGGTTGGGGTTGCTTAATATGGTACTATGCTCCTTAGAGTTTTGGCCCTTCCGACCCATTTGGGTTTTAGTACTACACGGAAGTAAAAAGAATTATTTGTACTGTAAGTTTGTATGAAATATTTTTTGTGATTCCAATAGTAATGAACCTTTGATCATAAAAAATCTTTTTGTTCATAATTGTCCATTATCTTCTGATACCACATTTTCAATTGGTAATGCATTAGAATGAGATTCATGAAGAAAATGAGATAAATGAGAGAGAACAAGCATGACAATCAAACTTGTTAAGAGATTTTCCTACTAAAATTATACGAATTTCCATTACCATTCTCGCAATTTAATACCAACTACCAATCTCATCGTTCATTTAAATTCCCTCATGGGAAACATAAATGGAGGATTCTTGGAGGAACTATAGAAGCTCAATGTAAGTTGTGTTCAATGTGCTGGTAACATGTATATTAAATGTGTTGTTGCTACATTAATCAAATATGTTTATGTGTATGCGCTTATGGATAAGGACAGTGTTATATTGGCCGAGGTTGTACTGTAGTCACTAGTCATTTTGGGGTCATAATGCGCTTAAAATTTATTGTGAAAATAGTTGTGTGCTATTTGAAATGCATAAATCTATCCATTTGTTTGATTCCTTTAGTCTTTCTATGATATATGGTCTTGCAAGTTGTAACATGTTCATAAATTCTTACAAATGGAATACAATGTTTGGTAATTTGACATTGAACTTGGTTTGTGGTACAGGTGATCTGGAAGACCCTGTTCTGTTTGTTGAGAGGAATGGAGGAGATTGAAGATCACCAAAATCAATCACTAGGTAGTCACTAATAGGTTTTTGACATGGGAATACAGCTTACTTTTCTTTCTTGTTTCTGTTCCTTTATGTGAGAATCATAATCTCATATTCCTTGTACCTCCGTAATAAAATTAGATGTGTGGATGTTTTGGAAAGCAGAGACGGGCTGTTGCAGTTGCAACTAAGACTTAAATTTGAATATTAGTTTGGACTGTGGTACGATGTTTACAAGTATTAGTAGGAGGTTTTCAATTTAAAAATAAAATTTAAATTTAAATATTCTTATGGTGTGCCCATAATACAATGAAGTTTGGCCTTGTTATGGTATCTATAATGCCATGCTATTAGATTCTTTCTGATTGTATATTCCATGAATCCTTTCGATAGAGTCAGGACTGCAATTATTAAACTGTGCATTGAATCATTCTTTTATGCCCTTTTCATACATCAATTCTTTCTAGGTGAAGATGTACAAAGTGAAATAGTTATGGAGGATGCTGCAGTTGTTCATGGAGAACCACATCAAGATGGTAGTGGTCCGCCTAAAGTGGACACCGATGTTGAGGTTCTTCACGAGAAAGTCACCAAGCAAATAATTAAGGAAGGTCATGGTGAAAAACCATCCAAATATGCTACATGCTTTGGTAAGTAATATTGAGTATCAATTCTTTCAGCCTCCACTTTTAAGTTACATGTCTTAATTGATTTCTAAAACTTTGAAAAATACCTACAACTTTAATGAAATTGACTTGCTCTTCCTTCTATTTATTACTGTATTGCACTTGGAGTCAGCAATTACTGGATGATTGTGGATGCTCCTGTTTTTAGGAACATTTGATGGAGCCTTTTCCAGTATTAGTTATATATTTGACAATTGACGTTGCTTCCTTTAGTTTATATCATAAATTTGTTTTGCACACCTCCATAATTCTGAACTGTGATGGAATGTATCAACACCATCAGTGGCTAGATTTACCATTACAAAAGCGACAAAAATTCGTGTTAACAAACTTTGAAAAGTCTTATTGTTATTTTCCGTTCATGTCCCTGTTGTCAAAGTGACCTATTGTCTTTTTGGTGCTTAGTGCACTACAGAGCATGGACTGCAAGCACACAACACAAGTTTGAAGACACATGGCAGGAGCAACGGCCAATAGAGCTCATTATAGGCAAAGGTATTTCTTCTTGTAATACTTAAACCATAGTTTGCTTATGTGAAAAAGGTTCTCTTGTAAGCTTTAGATGAAAACCTATCTATGCTTTCTGTACCTTGCTGATAATGGTTAGGACCTTGATCACTAGTAACATATTGGTTAGTACACATGGTAATCTTCTTGGCCGTAAAACCTTATGTGCATTGCTGATAATGGTTTGTACTTTGGGGTCCTGCTCACACTAACTATAGATCCTTGCATCATGTTAATCTTAATCTGTTGGATTGTAAATTTTTGATACCGAGGAGAATCTTTTGTTTCTTTGACAGAGAAGAAAGAGATGGAAGGCTTGGGAATTGGTTTATCAAACATGAAGTCTGGAGAACGTGCCCTGTTACACGTTGGTTGGGAACTAGGATATGGGAAAGAAGGAAGTTTCTCATTTCCAAACGTTCCACCCATGGCTGATATTATATACGAAGTTGAACTCATTGGTTTTGACGAAACCAAAGAAGTATGTGATCTCTTTGCTTAGCTTCTGATTGTTATAAAGTATTGTGTAATGCTCAACCTATAATTCAATCAATTCACAGTAAGAGTTTAAGAAAGAAAAGAGACGAAGAAGAATTAGAGATGGAATGCTTGTATATTATGTATACTAGGCAAGGCACCTAGCTCAACTCTTCGAGTGGTTGAGTAACTCCTCAGTGTATACTACACAGTAATTGTAAATACAAGCATATCTTTGCTATACTTAATCTATCACTATATATAGGTGATCTCATATTTAACTAGAGTACATATTTTACCCTAGTCAATCATAACCGAAAACCCCAATAAGTTATAACAGAAATATTCCCTTTGCCAGGTGTTATTCCTCCTCAATTTCAGTTTGTTTCTTCTTGCGCCTTTTATATGTAATGAGGGCTGGTGGGCTTTCTGGAATATTCATCACAATACCCGCCCCAAAGAGTCTCACCTTGTCCTCAAGGTGAAAGGCAGGGAATTGAGACTCAATGGTATGAAATAACTCCCAAGTTGCCTCGGAGGAAGGAAGATCACGCCATTTAATGAGAACTTCAGTGACAGTGGTGTGGGTGGAATCATAGCGGATGTCCAGGAGAGCTTCAGGTATGGTTTCCAACTCAAGGGCAGCATTCAATTGAGGTGGAATAGGAGTGGGCAGAAACACAGACCCATGTGCTTTTTTGAGTTGCGAGACATGAAACACCGGGTGTAGCTTGCTAGAGGGGGGTAAATCAAGCTTGTAAGCAACAGAACCCACACGAGCTAGGATTATAAAGGGCCCATAAAATCTGGCAGCCAGCTTATCACAGGGACGACGTGCCAGGGACTGTTGACGATAGGGTTGGAGTTTAAGAAAGACGACATCACCTACATCAAATACCTCATGGCGACGCTTAGCATTGGCAGCTTGGCGCATTCGATTTTGAGAAATCAGCAGTTGGGCAAATAATTCATCCAAAAAAGCATCCCTTCACGAAGGAGGTGATCAATACTGTCAACGGATGTGGAGTTATGACCCAGACGCACGATGGTGGGTGGTGGACGCCCATAAAGGGCTTGAAAGGGAGAGACCCGTATAGAGAGGTGGGGAGAAGTGTTGTAACAATACTCCGCCCATGGAAGCCACTTACTCCAAGACTTCGGTTGGCCATTAATAAAACACCTTAGATAGCCCTCGAGAGCTTGATTGACAATTTCGGTCTGACCATCAGTTTGCGGATGGTAGGCCGTGCTGTGTAACAAGGAAGTACCCTGAAGGCGAAATAATTCCTGCCAAAAATGGCTCATAAAAATTTTATCTCGATCCGACACAATGGAGGCAGGGAACCCATGTAATCGAACGACCTCTTTGATGAAGATGGCAGCCACAGAAGAAGCCGTGAAGGGATGTTTCAAACCCAAAAAGTGTGCATATTTCGACAAACGGTCCACCACTACTAACACCGTATCGAACCCGCCGGAACGAGGTAAAGCCTCCACAAAATCCATCGAGATATCTTCCCACACATGAGCTGGAATGGGGAGAGGTTGGAGTAACCCGGAGGGACGTTGATGAGAATGCTTCTGCTGTTGGCAAATGATACACTGCCGAACAAATTGTGTCACCTGTTTGCGCATACCCATCCAAAACCAGTGCTCGGCTAACCGCAAATAAGTTTTAAACTCGCCATTATGCCCCCCTACCGCTGAACAATGATAATCATGGAGCAATTTCTGAATTAAAGGAAAGGAACTAGGGAGCACGATTCTACCTTTATAGAGGAGACGTTCATGATCCAAGGTAAAACCAAGATGAGAAGCTCCCTGCTGTGAAATTTCAGCAAGAATTTTGGTAAGAGCGGCATCCTTACGAACCTGCTCATTGAGATGAGCCCAATCAATATCGACACAAGAGGTGGTACTAAGATGATGGAGCGACATAAAGGAAGGATGGCGGGAGAAGGCATCGGCAGCTCCATTGTGGGCCCCTGGTTTGAATTTGATCTCGCAATCATATCCCAGTAACTTAGCAATCCATTTCTGATATTCCGCACCAACCTCGCGCTGAGCTTAAATAAATTTCAAACTGAGTTGATCCGTCCAAATAGTGAAATGACGACCCAAAAGGTAGTGACGCCATTTTTGTACTGAAAGGACAATCGCCATTAACTCCCGTTCATAGATTGGTTTTGCTCGACCCCGACTACCAAGAACCTTACTGAAGAAGGCAATGGGATGGGACTCTTGGGAGAGGACGACACCAAGACCAATACTAGACGCATCCGCCTCCACTTCAAATGATTTGGTGAAATCGGGCATGGCTAACACCGGGGCTGACAGAAGAGTCTGCTTAAGGAGTTGGAAGGCTGATTCTGCCTCATCATTCCAATGGAAGGCATCCTTCTTAAGCTGCTGAGTTAGGGGGTGAGTGAGACTCGCATAATGACGTATGAAACGACGATAATACCCCGTTAACCCCAAAAAGCCACGCAACTCCTTTATAGAGCGAGGTGAGGGCCAACTGACCATGGCTTGAACCTTTTCCGGGTCCACGGCAACTCCTTCAGATGAAACGATGTGCCCTAAATATGCCACCCTTGTCTGACAGAACTCACACTTTTTCCCATTAAGATACAGCTGCTGTGACTCCAATATCTCCAAGACCAAAGCAATGTGTTGAGCATGTTCATTAATGGAAGCACTGTAAATTAAAATATCATCAAAAAAAACAAGCACGAAACGCCGTAAGTACGGACGGAATATATCGTTCATTAGGGCCTGGAATGTCGCCGGGGCGTTCGTTAAACTGAAGGGCATAACCATAAACTCATAATGCCCTTCATGAGTACGAAACGCGGTTTTGTGTATATCCTCATCCCTCATCCGTATTTGGTGATAACAGGATTTTAAGTCTAACTTCGAAAACACCATGGCACCATGTAACTCATCTAATAATTCCTCAATTACTGGGATGGGATATTTGTCGGCTATCGTCTCCTTGTTCAATGCTCGATAATCGACACAGAAGCGCCACGAGCCATCTTTTTTCTTAACCAACAGCACCGGACTAGAATAAGGGCTATGCGAAGGTTGAATGATCCCTGCCAATAACATATCTGCCACCATACACTCAATCTCAGCTTTTTGAATATGTGGGTATCTATACGGCCTGACACTAACGGGGTTGCTTCCCTCTTTAGTTATCATACGGTGCTCCTGCCCTCTCTTGGGTGGTAACCCCGGAGGCATATTAAACACCCCCCGATACTGCTCAAGGACGGAAGAAACAACTACTGGTAAAGTAGTGTAATCACCCTGTGTCACTATCTCAGGAACTTCTTGCTCCACTTGATTCAACTCAACTAATATACCTCCTTGCTCCTTACGAATCATCCGCATCATGGATTTCAGAGACACCTGTGAGCGTCCCAATCTCGGTTCCCCCCTCAAAATGACCTTCGCCCCCTGCCACTGGAACTGCATAACCTGGGATTTCCAATTAGTGGAAACGGTCCCTAATTTCTCTAACCATTGAATACCCAAGATAATGTCCGAATTCCCTAGCTCCAAAGGAAAGAAACTCTCCACAATTTCAATGGGTCCTAGACAAAGACGCACACCCTGACATTCCCCACGCCCAACAACATTCTTGCCAGTACCTAACATAACCCCAAATTCATCCGTATCGGAAACTTCCAACCCAACCTTTTCGACCACTGATAAGGAGACAAAATTATGTGTGGCGTCGGGATCAATCATGACCACTACCGGCGTATCGCACAATAGCCCAGTCAAACGCATAGTCTTGGGATTATCAATACCAACAACGGAATTGAGGGATATACTAACCGGTGATTGTGGTGTCTCCGACGGCTCCTCCTCGACCTCCAATGGTGAAATATCGTCCTCCTCAGCCATGACCCACATAACACTCAGCTCCCCTTTTCTACATTTATGGCCCAAGCTCCACTTCTCGTCGCAACGAAAACATAATCCACGACTCCGCTTTTCTTGGAATTCCCGATCAGAGAGCCGGCGAACATTTTCTGGTATTTTTCGGGTGGGTTGATGGGAAGATGAATATGGGTGAGGGGTGGGTCGAGTATTTTGTGGGATAGTCATGGAGTTTGGGTTTGTGTTTTGGTTTCTGGGAAATGGGTATTTATGTGAGGGTGGGGTAGATTTTATAGTGGGACGCGTGTTTGGAGGGGTATAAAAGGTGGGGTCATTATAATGGTATTCAGCCACGTATTTTTCCTCAATTTTGAGAGCCAAGTCAATTGCTGTCTCAATGGTATCTGGGTCCCACAATCTTAATTCCAATCTTATTAAAGGTTTTAATCCTTTAATAAAACAAGAGAGAAGAGCATCCTCTGGCATATGTGTTAATGGTGAAGCAAGCAAAATGAATTGCTCAGAGTATTCCGTCACTGATCCCTCCTGGTATATTGACATCCAATGTTCACAGATCGATCCGCCACCTCGGGGTCGAAAATGGCTAATCATCATACTCTTCAATTCCTCCCATGAATTTATCCTTCTCCTATTTTTTACCCACTGCCACCAAACTACAGCGCGACCTTCGAGCCCAAGCACCGCCGTGGCTACCTTCTCCGATTCCCCCACCTGGTACACCTAAAAATAATGCTCTGCTTTGGCCACCCATCCATCAGGATTTTCACCGTTAAAACCCGGAATCTCCACTCGTCTTTGCCTCCAAATTTCAGGCGTCGGACCTTGCCTCTCTTCGATCGGTACTCGTGAATGACTAGGCATTTCAAACCCTCCTCCATTCAAGAAGATCTGGGGACGTACCGTGGAAGATCGATTCTGAGGAGTGGGCTGAACTGGAGTAGCGTCTTTCCCCGCCATAAGTGCTCGCACTTCCGCCGTCAACGAGGTTAGGAATTTTTAAGTTCCTCATGGCTTTTAGAACTTTCCTCCTTCGATCTCCAAACGGATTCCTCATGTAACGTCACCATGTCCTGGATTCTGCCTTCCAGAGACTCCCTTAACGCCGGTATTGATTCCCTCAGTTCTTGCAAATCTTCCTCCAACGCATCCAAGCGATTTTCTTGTGTTGGAGCCATTTCTCGTGCCCAAGAGCGAATGCTCTGATACCACTGTAATGCTCAGCCTATAATTCAATCAATTCACAGTAAGAGTTTAAGAAAGAAAAGAGAAGAAGAATTAGAGATGGAATGCTTGTATATTATGTATACTAGGCAAGGCACCTAGCTCAACTCTTCGAGTGGTTGAGTAACTCCTCAGTGTATACTACACAGTAATTGTAAATACAAGCATATCTTTGCTATACTCAATCTATCACTATATATAGGTGATCTCATATTTAACTAGAGTACATATTTTACCCTAGTCAATCATAACCGAAAACCCCAAGAAGTTATAATAGAAATATTCCCTTTGCCAGGTGTTATTCCTCCTCAATTTCAGTTTGTTACTTCTTGCGCCTTTTATATGTAATGAGGGCTGGTGGGCTTTCTGGAATATTCATCACATATTGTTGAAGTTTACCTCTTCAATTATGTTAAATCGAAGCTTTTGGGATATAGGGTAAACCGCGTAGTGATATGACTGTTGAAGAAAGGATTGGTGCTGCAGATCGACGAAGGATGGATGGCAATGCTCTTTTTAAGGAGGAGAAGCTAGAGGAGGCCATGCAACAGTACGAAATGGTTAGTTCCTTGATCCATAGTTGATGATTTCTTCTCTTATTTTGTTGTTGGCCTTTTGCTTTGTGTGAGATTTCAGTTACCCGTTATCTCCTTCTCTATTAGGCGATAGCATACATGGGAGATGATTTCATGTTCCAGCTTTTTGGGAAGTACAGCGATATGGCTTCGGCTGTCAAGAACTCTTGTCATCTTAACATGGCTGCATGTTTCATAAAGCTCAAGAAATATGAGGATGCTATTATGCAATGCAGCATTGTGAGTACTTCCAGTTAGTTTTGTCTTTTAGATTGATCAAGTGATCAGTAATGCTATATGGTATACTGTCTCCAATCATATAGTAAGAGGAAGTGAGTGCCCCCTCCCCCCGCCTTCCAAATTCTTTGAACCCTACTATCCTGTTTGTTGGTTAAATGTTGCGAACAGTGCGGTTTAATTATGTAATATACTTGTTAGTGTACAGAAGCTGGTACAAGATGTACTTTCTTGATTTGAATGCCAAAAAGTGGACCACTCGATCTGATATATCGGTTCATGTAGCTAATCCAAATATTTTGGGATTAAGGCTTCGGCATCGTTGCTGTTGTTGTGATCTGAATACCAAACTGCCGGGTCAGACACTTGCAGCTTCCCATAGAAAACTCGCCAACTAAGTCTTTACTCTGTCGTTGCTACTATTATATCTCTATTCCTCCCAAGTCCCACCTCGATTTAAAGTCAAATCGTTGCCATATTTCAGATTTTTACCATGAATTGTCTTCAGTAGGGACATAACTATATCTTGTTTCCTTCCATTCTCTTCTCTCAACACACAATCTAAAGAGATTATTTCTAATTTCTATATACAATCAATCATTGTCACAATTAAGAATCAATCTAAAACAACCTCTGATCATTGACTAGGGTAAGTTATTAGGGCTGGACACATCCGAACCTTCGAAGCCCCTTAGGCTAAAGCCACTAAATGACATTGGGGTCATGGTATGTTATTGTAATCAATGTCTATTATGAAATGTGATAGCATCCCCTGTGTGGTTATAATTATAGACGTGAAGAATATGACGTAATGGTTGGTAAATTGTTGCGTACTTTACTGTTTGATGTGGTGTTAGGTACTAGCCGAGGATGTGAACAATGCCAAAGCACTGTACAGACGAGGAAAAGCAAGAGCAGAACTAGGGCAAACGGAAGCTGCAAGAGAAGACCTTCTAAAGGCTCGTAAATATGCTCCTAACGACAAAGCCATCACGGCAGAATTGCGCTTACTTGCAGAACATGAAAAGCTTGTTTATCAGAAGCAGAAGGAGATGTACAGGGGAATGCTAGGACCAAGACCTGAACCCAAGCCCCAAAAATCAAATTGGTTAGCTCTCGTTTGGCTATGGCTGGTTTCATTGTTTTCTAGGATTTTTAAGCGGGAAACAAAAAAATCCGACTAAATATTAACTATTTATCCCGAAAATAGGGAGGGCCGAGTTTAAACAAGCAAAAATGAATTTACACAGATGTTAAGAGCTCTACATGGTTCTCTGTATTCTTATTCTGTAAACAAGTTTGTTCTGCTTTGGCCTCAACTTTATGTCCGAAGTTTCTGCTAATGTTGAATGGAGCTTGTTTTACTGAACAATGAGAGTGATCAAGCGATAGTGAAATGTGAAAACTTTAATATATTGTCTTTTTTTTTATCTTAATATAATGCTGAATTTGGCTTAAACTCATCATTTCTTTCAATTTTATCTATTTATTTTATTTACTTATGTAATTGTTTTATTTCACCCACTAAAATCAACAACGGCCGGTTTGGTTAATGGTATTAATTGATGGAAATGGAAATGTTTTGCAGTGTAATTATTGATGCTATGTATCATGTCATTTTCATGGTAATGAAAGTGAAAATTTTGAAATTATTTCTAAAAATAAGCAGCTTTCCTAAACACGAGGTTTGGGGCAGTTTACACTTAATAACAGCGAACAAAGGCAAAGGATTCAAAAAAAGCAAATGGTCTATTTGTTGTTCTAACAGCAAACAAAGCTAAAACCTGGTCAAACAGGGGATTTGTTGTTTTAGCTCGCATCTGTTCGCTGTTAGTAACCGCGAACAAAGACTAGAGTTTAAAAATAGTCAAAGTTTTTGTTCGCTGTTAGTAACAAAGAATAAACTCTTTGACTTCTTTTGACCTCTAGTCTTTGTTATTATACTAACAGCGAACAGTCCCAAACAACAGATTTGGGAAAAAAACTGCTTATCTTGGAAATTATTTTGCAGAGTTTGCTATTGTATGAATTTTATATATTTTTTGCTTACTTATTTCAAATTTTCGAAAGTTCGATCATAAAAAATTAAATTTTGTTTGCAATTTTCGATGAACACTACCACATGTTCAAATGGTATTGCATTGGAATAAATTTTGTAAAGAAAATAATATTACTAAAGGAGGATAAGCATATATTCATATTAAAATTACGCTAACTTTCCATTATCATTCTCAAATTTTAGTACCGATTGCCAAACGGGCCGTAAAAAGTATGAACATTATAATTTACTGCTAAATAATAGTCCGTCCAATTCATTTTAAATGTCTACTTTCCTTTTTTAGTAAAGTCACCTTAATTGTCCACTTTCTATTTTTGACAATGATTTTTTTACCTAAATACCCCCAAATACCCCAACTTATATTATTTAAAATACCCCACCTACCACCTTTTCAATTATTATAATCACTTAAATACTCCACCTACCACCTTTTTAATTATTATAGTCACTTAAAATACCCCAATACCATTTTTCTTAATTTGTGTGCCAAACCCAAAGTGTACGTTTAAAATGAATTTATTATACTCCCTTTATTCCTTAATAAAGTACCTACAAGATCATCATCATTATCATTATCATACCTAGTATGTCCCGCTCATAGGAACTATGCTCAGGGTCTAGGGAGGGAAAAACTACGGCAGCTCATACCCATAAAGGAGGGTGCAATCAAAGAGTCCCCCGGCTCGAAAAAGATCTTCCAAGAGAGCGAAATCTGTAACTTACAAATAGGTAAAATAGAGTACATACAAATAACCAAAAATAAGGGTAAAAGTAAAGAAGAGGATAAGGAGCGATAAATAAAGGCAATGAACGAAAACAAGCAAAGGGCGAAGGGACATGTTTAGTAATCTAGGACGTGGATAAGGCTCCGCCAACTTGCCCTATCCCTGGTCAGGTCCTTGGAGATGTGAAGCTCCTGCATGTCCCTTTTAATCTGCTCCTCCCACGTTCTCCTAGGTATTCCTCGACTTCTCTTGCCCTCTACTATGTTGCATTCGATCCTTCTTACTGGGGCGTCATGTGTCTTTCTCTACACATACCCAAACTATCTCAACCTGTTCTCTCGCATCTTTGCGGAGATCGGTGCAAGCCCTAAATTCTCCCTGAAGTCTTGGTTTCTTATCCTATAAATCATGGTATTACCACACATCCACCTCAGCATACACATCTTTATTACTTCCATCTTCTGTTCGAAAACCTTCTTTGGGCTAACATTATGCCCCATCTAAAAGCGCCGGCCTAATTCCAATGCGGTACAATTTGCCTTTTATTCTCCTTGGGAACTTTTTATTACAGAGCACCCCAGATGTTGCTCGCCACTTAAGTCAACTCGCTTGTATACGATTAGTAACGTCTCTATCAATCTCCCCATCACTCTGAATCACCGATCCCAAGTATCTAAACTTGGACGTACATGCGAAAAATTCACACCCTATAGTCACCTCTGTCTCCCCTATTGATTATGTCCCACTGAAATTACATTGCAAGTATTCGGTCTTTGTACGACTTGTGCGTAACCCCTTACCTTCCAAGGCTTCCCTCCACTCTTCCAATTTACTATTAGCCTCCTCTTTGGTTTCTGCCGCCAAAATTATATATCATAGTCGAAAAACATGCACCATGGTACGGTTTTCCGAATGGACTTAGAAATTTCTTCTATAATGACCGTAAAAATGAAAGGACTTGTGCTGATCCCTGATGTAGTCCCACTTTAATTGGGAAAGACTCTATCATACCCACCGGTGTATGTATGTTAGTTGCCACTCTGTTATACATGTCATGTATTACCTCAATGTACCTTCGTGAAATATTTCTATTCTTGAGGCTATCCCAAACGATGCTTCTTTGTATGCTATCGTACGCTTTTACTAGATCAATGAACACCAGATGCAAATCCCTCTTTCGCTCCTTATACTTTTCTATCAGTCTCCTCAAAATGTGGATCGCCTCGGTGGTTGATCTTTCCGGCATGAATGCAAATTGGTTCTCAGTTCTCTCTAATTACCGTTTCATTTCTTATTCTTTTCTCGATCACTCTTTCCCACAGTTTCATAGTGTGGCTTACAAGCTTCATCCCTCTATAGTTCCCGCATACTTGTGCATCACCCAATTTTAAACAGTGAGATAGGTGTTCTAACCCTCCATTCTTCTAGCATCTTATGGACCTCAAGATGAGATTAAAGAGGTTAATAATCCATTGATTTCCCTCCTCTCCTAAACTCCTCCACACCTCAATCGGAATGTTATCAGGACCAACTGCCTTTCATCTCCATATTTATTTGAGAACTTCTCTTACTTCCACTGTGATAATATCAATAATCGTCCCATGATCCTAAGTCCTTTGGCAATCTGAAGTTTGTTGAATTCCCTCCTTTAAAACCTTAGAGTCATTGAGCAATTGGGAAAAATATTGATGCCATCTCATCTTGATATCCTCTTGTCTAAGAAGTACTTGCCACCTTCATCCTTAATGAACTTCATTGTCCCTCAGTCCTTCTTCCTCCGAGATCTTTCTTTTGCCAATTTATAAATATACTTTTCCCGCTCTTTGGTCTCAAGCTTTTGATACAAGGCCTTAAACGCGCCATCTTTTGCCTCTGCTACTGCTTTCTTAGCCGCCCACTTTGCTTCTTTATACCTCTTTTTTATGTGTCCTTTCCTCCTTCGTGCAAGCCATGAGCTCCTTGATTTTGATCGTTCGATATACTTGGGTAACCTGACGTCTTGATCTTTTTTTCCACGGTTGCAAGCATCTCTCCTTTAAGTTTTCCCCACATGATCGTTTGTCTGCCCTTTTCATTCTTCTCGGTAATCCTTCTCCTCATACGAAACACTAAAACTAATAATATATGTTGTGTGGGCATTTCTATACTTAGCACGACCTTACAATCCAGACACGAGCTCCGATCAACCTTCCGTAATAAACATTAGTGGATATATCATTTTATTGAATAATACAAATTTAATAGAGAAAAAGTTAGGACCATAAATATTAAAAAATATAGGGAAATTATCATTGGTGCCCCTGAGATATGCGTTTTTATCAATGGTGTATAAACTTATTTTTTATTCCAATGGCACCCCTGAGGTTTAATGGTAATAACAACCGTGAACTTTTGTACTTTTTCCGTTAACTAAACGTTAACTTTGAGCTTATTATATATGGAAATTATCATTGGTGCCCCTGATGTTTAAGGGAAATTATCATTGGTGCCCCTGAGGTATGCGTTTTTATTTCAAACTTAACGGTTAGTTAACGGAAAAAGTACAAAAGTGTCACGGTTGTTATTACCATTAAACCTCAGGGGTGCCATTGGAATAAAAAAATAAGTTTATACACCATTGATAAAAACGCATACCTCAGGGGCACCAATGATAATTTCCCAAAAATATATTAAACAAAACTTGGTGGAAAAAATATGGGGACCACTCAACTAATAAAAAATACTTTTATAAAATTAAGGGTTGTTTATGAATTACAACCTCAAAGTTTTCTCGTTTTATGAATTACAGCCGCAAAGTTTTTTTTTATGAATTACAACCATCAAGTTTTGATATTTCCTCAATTACGGCCAAGTGACCGGTTGACACCGTTGACCAGCTTATATGACCTTGAACTTTTTTTTTTTCCTAATTTTTCCTTTTTTTTTTTTGAGTTTTCTTTTTTCTTTTTCCTTTCTTTATTTTTATTCCTTCATCCTCTTCACATCTTCATCTTCTCCCTCCTTCATCTCCATCATCTCCATCCTCTTCCTCCTCCATTAAATTTCAAAGTCACCATTAATCTTCAAAGACCTAATTTCTCTCCAAAGTCCAAACCCTAGATTTCTCTCCAAAATCCCCATTAATCTTCTTCTTCCTAATAAATTGAAATTGAATTGATTAGATAAATCTGAAACACCTAGAAAAAAAAGCTTTAACACCCAGAAATTGAATTCATTATATAAATTGATATTGAATTGATTACAAATTCAAAGCTTTATGCTTTAAAATTATGTGAATATTATTGACCACTTTTCTCCATGTGAATCAATATATTCAAAGAAAGTGGAAAATCAAGAAACAGTAATATTATTATTGACCACTTTTCTCCATGTGAAGAGATTAACACAAAATTTTAATGGAGATTAACCCAGAATTTTAACCCAAAATTTTAAAGAAAATCAAGAAACACTAATATATGAAATTAAAACCCTTTATTATATACTTCATTAAGCAAACAAAATATTCCAATATCATCCATCAAACAACCAAATCAAACAAATTGAACTAACAATTAACAGAACATAAAACAAAATAGGGCAGAAAATAGAGATGAAAAAGAAAGAAGAAACAGTAGTTTTGTTACTCTTCAAAAATTTGATTCTACTGTTAAAACACCCAATGTTTTAAATCAAACCAAATCTTCCCCTCAAACTGACATGTGATTTAGGTCAATTTAAGGGGAAGATTTGGGTCAATTTAAAAAATAAACCTTGAAATTTTAGTTGAAATGGGATGAAGATGATGAAGAAGAAGGGGGAAGAGGATGAAAATGATGAAGAGGATGGAGGAATTAAATTAGGGTTCTTGTAAAGGGGAAAGAAATCTAGGGTTTGGACTTTAGAGAGAGATTGGGTCTTTAAAGATTAATGGTGATTTTGAAATTTAATGGAGGAGGAAGAGGATGAAGATGATGGAGAAGAAGGAGGGAGAGGATGAAGATGTAAAGAGGATAAAAAAATAAAATTAAAAAAAGGAAAAAGAAAAAAGAAAACTCAAAAAAAGAGGAAAAATCAGGAAAAAAGAAAGTCAAAGGTCATATAAGCTGGTCAACGGTGTCAACCGGTCACTTGGCCGTAATTGAGGAAAAATCAAAAGTTGATGGCTGTAATTCATAAAAAAAAAACTTTGCGGCTGTAATTGATAAAACGAGAAAACTTTGAGTCTATAATTCATAAAAATCCCTAAAATTAATGAAAAACATGGTGTGGATCATAACGAATATAAAAATATTGAAATTAAGTTAATCGAAGATATATGGAAGTCATACGCATTATTAAAATCGGAAAATGAGGATGAATACAATTATTTTTGTCCAAAATATGTGATATAAATAATTGGAAAAATTTACCTAGTCTAATCCAACATGTTCATGATTTTCTTACAATAACCTCACCTATTAATTAACCATGAATAATCCCAACTTTAAAGGGTATTTGCGTAGATTAAACTTGGGTAACCCGATGACTTGCTATATTAGATAAATGCACCAAAAAAGTAAACTAAAATTAATTTTAAAATAGAGAAAAAATTTTAAATTTTACATAAAAAATTCTAAATAATAAAAAAATCATAAAATTATTTTAAGCATTTTTGAACCTTTTTTTTACATTTTATTTTAATTTATCCCTTTTTTAAAAAAAAAAAAAAACTTGCTATAGCAAGTCATTCGGTCACAGGATTTGCTCTTGCAAAGTATCCCTCAAAGTTGGGATTATTCATGGTTAATCAATAGGTAGAATTATTATAGGAAGATCACGAATAGGTTGAAATATTCAAAGTAATTTTTCCTAAATACAAAGATACTATATGGGAACTAGAGGTGTTCATTCGGGTGATCCGGTCAGTTTCGAACGGGTGTCATTCGGTTCGGTTGTATTTCGGATCAGCTACATTTCGGATGCGTGTTATGATGGATCACACTCGGGTCGGGTCGGTTAGTCACAGTTTGGTTGAAGATCGTTTATTTGAGCTGTTGGGTTAGCAACAGTTCGGTGTCGGTTGAAATTCGTGTCGAGTTCCAATCAGTGTCGGTTTGTCATCGGTTAATAATTGGTTCGGTTTTACCAGGTACAGATCGGGTTCGGATATTTTCAAGTAGAATTCGACTACAAATTACTAATTATTATCGATCGAGTCGGTATCAGATTAAGTTGTTAGTCATTTTTTAATTGATGATAAGATTCCCTTTACTTGAAGCAAAATAAAAATAGTTAAATTGCAAATCAATTAGTGATCATTATTACATTGTTACTTTTACTTGTTTGACCGTAAATTAAATATATGAAACCATGTATTTATAAAATTTAGGGATATTCTACATGGTAAGCACCAGGTATAGTGAAATTCACAAACTAGCTATTCTTGTTTTCGATTCTACCTGGTAAGCACCAGGTTAAGGAAAACTAACTGTCGTAGCTATATTAATTAGGTCAAAAACGTTAAAAAAACGTTATGTTGTGAAATTACTAAATTGCCCTTATTTATTCTCCATCATCTTCTTCCTTTAACTTCTTCCTTCACCATTAATTCACCTTCCTTCATCATTAATATATCTTTGCAATCACTAAAGATCGAAGCTTAAACCCCTAAAATCAAACCTTGAGCTTCATCTCCAATCTTAAAAAGCTAAAATTGTAGGACAAATATAATCAAATTAATGCTTATTTATCTTGTTTGATTCCGATTAAATTTTCTTATTTTTCACAATCCCACTTTCCCATTTTTTTTCATAAATCTATCAATCTTAACTATAAATTGTGTTTTTCTCTATTTGGGAATCGAAATTGGCTTTTTCTAATACTATTAATTTTATATCAAAAAACTAATTTTATAGAACTAATATAATCAAAGCTAATGACAAACCCACGCTAAACCCACAATTTCATTTTTCAATTAAAGCCAATCCACCCTTAGATCTTTCTCAAACTAAACTCATGACAAATGTAAGCAGTGTATCAACGATCAATCTTCAATTTCAACGGATTTTCACTATTGTAAGTAGACAATTTCATTTCAATTGCAATTATTCTTTGATTTATGCTATTATTTGAGGTTTTGTTTAATTTAGGGGTTCTTTTGCATTATTTTGGTCCGAAATATGATTAAGCTTATATAGTTAAATGATTTAGTGTGAAATTGGTCGCCATTATCGATTCTTTCAGATGTTGGGGGACTTGAGCTAATTTTTTTTCAAAGTTATACTCTAATGGTGGTTTGTGGTAGGGCCTATAAATATTTTTGCCATTTTGGATGTGAATTTGGTCTGTATTTTGTCACTGAATTTTGTGGTCAATTTTGGTTTGCTAATTCTATCATTTCTCACCAAATGGCCATTAGAATGTCATTGATTACCATAAAAGGAAAAAGATGGGTATGGATGCAAAGGAAGAAGAAGATGATGATGAATTAAGCAAGGGTAAAATTGTAATTTTCATACTTAACGATTTTTTAAACGTTTTTTGTGCAATATAGCTACGGCAGTTAGTTTTCCTTAACCTGGTGCTTACCATGTAGAATCGAAAATAAGAATAGCTAGTTTGTGAATTTCACTATACCTGGTGCTTACCATGTAGAATATATTTTATTAAAATAATTAGGAAAATTATCAATGGTATGTTATAGCACTTTATCAATGTTACCCTTGTGTTTTTTTTAATTCCAATAGTACCCCTACCTTTTAAAGCTAATTACAAACGTGACACTGCTCATGTTTTTTCCGTTAAGTGGACGTTAAATGTCATTTTAAAGCAAGGAAAATTATCGATGGTACCCCTGTGCTATAACACTTTATCATTGGTACCCCTGTGTTATAGCACTTTTAAATGAGATTTAACGTCAACTTAACGGAAAAAAGGCGAACAGTGTCACGTTTGTAATTAGCTCAAAAAGGTAGGGGTACCATTGGAATTAAAAAACACAAGGGTACCAAGGATAAAGTGTTATAACACAGGGGTACCATTGTTAATCTCCGAAATATTTATCATTATATTAGATTAAATAATAAGATGATTGAATATGATTCGATTATACATCTATGTTAAAAACTGGTTTAGGTTTACACCAGTTCAATCTAAACTTTGTCGGGCTAAGTTGATTTTAGCCGGATCGAGTTCAGTTTAAGCATGTTACGGGTCGGATATGACTCGGGTCGGTCATTATTAGGTTCGGGTTTTCTCGGTTAACGGTTATGTGTCGGTTACAAAAATTGGATACAGCTCGAGTTCAGTTTTCCCATTTTCGGTTGTCAACCAGTTCGGGTACAACTTCGAATTGGGTAATGTCGATTCGATAATCATAAAAAAGAAACACATTTTCGGGTCATTTTACTTTCGGTTTCGGTTCAGGTTGTGGGATCTGGTCACTTTTGAACATCGCTAAAGGGAACAATAAATGGAACATCCTAAAATGCAAATAGAAACTTCTTTAAGGAAGGAAGGGAGTATATATGGTCAGATGATACTATAAATTTTCACTATTTAAAACTATGAAGTATATAATGTTAAATCAAAATTTATTTTATTTTGAAGGAATTCTAATAATTCACTAATTAAAATATCATATGACATATACAACAAATCAATAATCGATCAAATACATAACAATTATAATTGAACAAAATTTTTTATTGAAAAAATCACGATCATTATAAAGGAGATCTAGCATTAAAGTTTTCCCTCTATTACATTTTTGTTTAATACAACCTTCTCCGAGGGGGTCTTTAGATTTGGTGTGGCTTTGAAATAGACATAGGTTTAATACTATTTACCGTATTAGCATAACTGACACCCATGATGATGTCATATACCTTTTTATCATCGTATTTATCCAAACTCTCACCATGAGAGACTTTAAAACCCAATATATGGGTAAATCGAATCCAATAAGTGGATAAAACAATCCTATAATACAGGGAGAATGAATTTTATTTATAACTAAAAACGAAAAAGGGCAAAAATAAAGTGATTGAAAGCTTACTATCATCAATAAGATTGATGGTATACGATACTACTGATGAGGCTACTTGACTAGCAAATTTGTTGGAGCTGTATGGTTGCTTCTACTACTGTATAGATGCAATAGTTGTTGGGTCATAGTATCATGCCAATGTTGATGGGTCAAGGCCTAGTATTAGTTATTTTGTTGTATTATGCATTGTAATGTTCGATTTAGTTGTCTTTTGTAATTGAATTTGTGTAAGAAATCTTATTTGTTTAGGCTAGTGTTAGCTTCTTATGAGATGTCGTCCGTCTCCTAGCACATAACAAAGGGCTTGTTCATGGCCCTTTGGATCTTCGGTAAGTGATGGCGTCTATGTAGTGATACAAAGATGTAAAGCTTTGGCTTTTTCTTGGCATTTTATAACATTTACTTTGCCAAAAAAAAAATAATAAGGTTGATAGTAGCCCTAAATTTAATAATGGAGACCAGGGTATTTTTGAAAGAAAAAATAAAGGAGAAAGTTGCCAAAGTTTTTAATATCATATGCTAGGATATTTCACCTATTGAATAGGTAAATAACTAAATTTTTAATATTATTAATACCTACTTTTCATCTTAGAAACACCTAAATTTCATACCATAAACATCTACTTTAAATATTAGAAATGCATACTTTACATATCCAAAGTTTCTACTTCACATATTATAAACATCTACTTCATATAACAAAATTATTTACTTTACATGCTAAAAATACATGTAACATATTACAAACACCTATGACCTACAACACATACAGAAAACTTTTACATTTATTCTAAAAAGTCATATCATGACATTAAAAGCCACTATTATAAGATTATTTTGAGTCATAATAGTGTAATGTCATAATAGTTATTAACAACTATTATACCTCATTAAAATAACTACTTTCATTTTTAAAAAAACCTACTATTTTAATGAGTCATAACAGTCACTTTTAATAGTAGAATTAGATATTATAACGATTTATGGTATGTATTTTACATAAATACGTAAATAATATGATGTTTTATAGTAGATGATTTTACCAATAACAGTGGGTATCTTAAAACACCTATTTATTTATTTTAAAGTACCTACTATCTTAAAACCTTTACTTTCAGATCTTAAATTCTTACTTTAATTCCATTAAACACTTACTAGCTATAAGCTAAGTAGATAAAATGTGTACTTCTTAGTTCTTATCTTGTAAAATGAAAGAAACAAAATACTCCTACTATATATGATAGATAAACATATACCGTAATCTCCTACTTCAAACATCAAATCTATTTACATACTAAAATACCCTACTTTACATAATACAAATACATATTGCACATACTAAAAATCCCTATACATCATAAACACCTACATTACGTATTAAAAACTCCTACTTTATATTAAATATATACATGTATTTCATATGAATTAAACACCTACTTATATTTGTTCAAATACCTACTATACAACTGCAAATGGAGGAATTAATGGGTGAAGTAAATGTAATTGTAGAAGCTTCGATCTCAACTCTAGTCACCTTAATCTCAATGTTAATCGAGTCACAATTCAATATTTCTTTTTGCAATTTTAATGGTGAAATTATATTGCAGAAGATGAAGGGTAACCATGAATAACTTGATGGAGAAAAAAGGAAAAAAAATGTGTGAAGAAGGAGGATAGCCATGAAAATAAAAAGTGACGTGAATTGAAAAGAGTTCCATTGTAGTTTTTTTATTTTTTTTTTTTCATTTTTCAAAAATCCGGCTAGCCTAATTAGAGATGTCTCTAAATGAAACCATCTCTGTTATGAATTTGTTTTATTAATTAGCTATGTTTTTTTGATTTAGGCTTTTGAATTGGATTTGTATTTGTGTATGTAGCGCTTTCTTTATCTAGGGTGGGGTTTAATAGGATCAGATGTATGTAATAAAAATAAAAAGTGCAAATAGCATGTGCAACTTCACATGTATAAAGGCACATAATCTACTTGTTTAATGAGTAATTATAAGCTTTGAACACCCTAAACAAAAATAATAATGTATCACAAATTCTTACTTGAGATCGTCTTTATAAGAGACGCGTCTCAAAGGGGTTGGCCCACTATTACGTAGAAAAAAAAGCTATTAGAAAAACGCGCGATGAGTAATCCTATTTGGAGTTGGTGTTATAACCAACTGAAGTTGATATTATAATCTGTTAGAGTTAGTATTATAACCTATTAAAGTAGGTATCTCCAAATAAGTTATAATTCTAACACTACTAGGTTATAACACCAACTCCAAATACCAATAATAAGTTATAATACCAACTTTAATAGGTTATAAAACCAACTTTAATAGGTTATAAACCAACTTCAATAGGTTATAACACCAACTCCAAATAGGTTCAACCGCACGCGTTGCTTTTTAGATTTTTTCTTTTCTTAATTATTAGACCTGGGCTTAAAGTGTCGTCTCTGTAAAGATGATCTCTCAGAAGTGGCGCTGATAGTGTATTTCAATCCTCACCAAACGTACTCCTACATATCCGACTTGATTGATGAGTATCAAGAAGCAATACTTTATATTCTTTCCCTTGATGTCATCCAGAAGTTAGTTAATCGTGAGTCAAACAAGTCATATTCTAACTAAAAATAGTTTGCTCAAGTTAAAGTAACATGGATATAGGGAGTAAAGGAAAATCTTGTTTTTTCAAATCACTATTTATCAACTACAAAACTTTAGATTATGCATACAATTTTAATAAATTACCAACTTCAGGATCAATATTGATAAAATATATGTTGCGATATCCACAAAAAAATGTGTCACGATAACCACAATATTAATATCACCATATTGCAAATTTGCATCATAAATTCTTGCTATAGACCGTCTATAGCATAAATGGGTAAATATGAGTCAATCCATTTTGCAAAATAAGTAACTGATTAATCATCAGCCTTATTTTTAAATTTAAAATCTATTGGGCTGGAATATTGGGAGAGTTGTCTTTGTCATAGACGATCTCTCAGGAGACCTTCTGAATTTGTATTTGTAAGGTTTTTTTTTTTTAGTTTTTTGACAAAATACCTATTGTGACGACAACAAAAAAATGTGTCACGACAACCACAGTATCTACATCGTCATAAGCGGCAATTTTGATGTAGTAAGATTAGATTTCTAACCGGCAATTAGCCCTTACCAAACCTTTAGCATAACAAAATAGTATATCTTTTTCTGCTAAGTACATGCATAAAACTTGTTCACAAATTTCAATTGAAATACTTGATCTTAAAGCACACTAAAAGAGTTGTTCTAGTTTCCTGGTTTTACAAAGTTGAAGGAGTAACTTGAAAGCTCAACCCATTATTCTTATCTTCAAATTTTACCTCTAGGCTCTACCAACACAGTAACACCTGAGCTATAAATACTTTTCCATGTTTAAGAACACTTACAAACCCAATCAAATATTAATCATTTCCTATCTATTCAACAGACTAAAAATGGCGGCTCAAACAACCAAAGCCATCTTTCTCGTTCTCTTCTCCATTGCTGTTATCGGCTCCCAAGCAGCACTCGATGCTCACTACTATGATCAAACATGTCCACAGGCCGACTTCATAGTAGCACAGACGATTCGTAATGCCTCGATATTTGATCCTAAAGTACCTGCTCGTATTCTTCGTATGTTCTTCCATGATTGTTTCATAAGGGTATGAATTCAACTTTGCATAAAGTCTTGAAAAGGCCTTTACTTTGATAATCTATTTCATCAAATATATTCAACTATCCTGTATAATACTTTTGCATTGATGATGTTAAAAAAATTAGGGATGTGATGCATCAATTTTACTCGACTCAACGCCCGAGAACACAGCGGAGAAGGATGGACCTCCTAACGTCTCAGTCCAAGCATTCTATGTCATCGATGATGCAAAAGCTAAGCTCGAGAGAGCATGTCCGCACACAGTTTCATGTGCTGATATAATTGCCATGGCTGCCAGAGATGTTGTCACTATGGTAAGTTTGTGCTACTTATTAACATCAGCATACAACACATCTTCTTTACTAGAATTATTCACTATAATGCATACTCGAAAATATCTCTAAATCCAATTACGGTTTTCTCAGACCGGAGGACCATCCTGGGACGTTCTCAAGGGAAGGAAAGACGGAAGGGTATCAAAAGCAAGTGACACCGTAAATCTTCCAGCTCCAGTCTTAAATGCAACTCAACTAATCCAGAGCTTCGCCAGCAGAGGATTAGAAGTTAAAGATCTAGTTGCGCTATCTGGTGGCCACACTCTAGGCTTCTCGCATTGTTCTTCCTTTGTAGCTCGCCTTCACAATTTCAGCAACTTGCACGATACTGATCCTAACATGAACTCTGAATTTGCGAGCTTGTTAAAGAAGAAATGTCCTTCACCAAACAGTAATGGAGCTGCAGGACAATTCTTAGATTCAACTTCAGCACAATTTGATAACGACTACTACAAACAAATCATGGCAGGAAAGGGTGTGTTCGGATCAGATCAAGCTTTGTATAATGATCAAAGAACTCGACCAATAATCGAGTCATTTGCTAAAGATCAAAACGTGTTCTTTAGTGAGTTTGCAGCTTCAATGATAAGGCTAGGAAATGTTGGAGTTAGTGAAGGAGGAGAAGTACGATTGAACTGCAGAAGAGTAAACTAGGTTTCGGAACCTGAACCACATACATGTAGGAACATACATGGATGAGAATAGACCGATTCCGAAAGGGAATTGGAGACATGAATAAGGAATTACTAAATTCATCATGTTCTTGAGAGAACTAATAATATTCGAGTGTGAGAAAATTATCTATTACTAATTAATTTTCGTAGATTCATGAGAGATGTAATGATAAAGTTTTTTATGCGTGCATAATACTAAAATGGAGTAAATATTATGTTCTTTATGGTTTGTTGTCTCGGCCTGTAAAATGATTTGGCATATTATTGGGTTTGTCGCATCCAACTCAACATGTTAAATGATTAATTAGTTAAAATGAATCTATGTTGGATTGAATTCTATTTACTCAATTTTCGGTCAAGTTGTTTCCACATCAACATAGATTTCCATGATAACTAGGATTTTTTTAGAAAGTAAAATTGTGATTTTATACAATAATCCTAAAAGACCTACTGCATTAACCAAATCAGGTATGACTCAACTCAACCTGAAATAACCTGCAAAAATTATTTAGATATTTACTACATACGAAAATTGAAATTAACCCCATCAGGTATATAATTATCAGAACCCCTGAATGTACAGTTTTAAACCCTATGAGTAAATTTGGGAACAATTTCTTGAATAAGGAAATCCTAAATGAAGTAAGAAATTAAAAGTCCCAATTATGATGGACAAGTACAGATGTTATGAAGTACAATGTACTTTATGGATCACCAACTATACTCAAGACATACCTGACTTAATTGATCCATATCAGCAGTCTTATTTTTGCAATGAAATTCTTGATTTACTTGTTATTACCAAGGACTCAGGTTGGATAATACTCCTACTGAACAAAAAACAACAAAATGAAACAACTAACAAGCCTGCCTAAATAACACTTAACTTCCCTTGAATTTAGAGATACCAAATGACTGCCATAAATACCAAATCCCTCCAACAGTCAGTTATTAACTTATTATCCTTCTCTACATTACTGATTTTGGCTCACCACCACCACTTGATGCTCAAAATTACAATAAACATGTCCTTAGGAGTCAGGAAGCTAAGTTGATCCTCCTAGGTGTGGTTTGGGTGGAAAAGAGTTCATAAAAGTATTGGTCCAATGTCGAGGGTTTAAGCCAACTATACGGGCAGGCAGGCCTATGATAAGCTGTTGAACATCCCAAAAACGGAACACTTGAATGCAGCGTCAATTATAATAAAAATTCATACAACTATTGGTTCCTAGTAGAAACAACAAACGACTATGAGAAGATTCGACCAACATAAAAAAGTTTGGATCCTATATTGAAAACTTGCCAAAATTAGGAAGTCATTCCCAACACTTAATAGTATTAATAACAGCTCAGCTACTCAAATTCATACCCCAAGCAAAAAGTGCCTATCACACACTGTCAGCATTTTAAGTCTCCAAGTTTAGTATAATACGCTAAACTGTTTCCTTGTCATTTCTGTAAAACTGAAAGCTTCATCATTCTGAGTTTTGCTTAAATGGACTATGCTATAGCTAGTCAATCAAATTAAACTTAACATTAGTGCAAAGCAGCAACCAGCCGTTTCACATGGAATCGAGGGTCACTGGAAAGAACCACTCTATCATTACGAGGGCAAGACTTTACATCCAACCCTGGCCCTGATCCTATATCGTAGCCCCTTTAATGATACAGGGGTAATGTTATGTTGCCTTAGTCTACCACTATGCTTTGATTCGGTATTGATATTAATCAGTGCAACCTTCCATCACATTATCAAATACATAAATCCTTCAAAACTATACTTTTCATCTACTCCATTAACTTGCGACTAGCCCGAATAGGAATTAGGGAAGCATCAATGCTTTCAAAAAGGGTTGAACTCCCTCATGGAATCTAATCAAGACAAGATTACCTATTCTAGAGTCTAACCTCGTTTTCTAGTGTTGGGAGGTTTTTATAACTCAGTCCTAAATAATTGTCATTTTTATCATTCACGAGACAGGCTTTATGACAACAAACTCAAAAATCCTGTGATATTTTTCCTATCAATCATCCAATTTCAGTGTAACAAGCCTCAAATAGCACAATTAAAGACTTAATTAATTTATCACTTGTTGAGACAAGCTTGCTACTGATTTCTGTTAGTCCACAAAGAGCTGAATGAATATTCAGACATTTTGACTTGCCTTGTGCTTATCAGAGAAAGCCTAAAAATTGGAAAGACGACCAATTAAAATTTGAATCTTCAACTACAGGGTTTTCTGAACTTGTTTGCTAAATGTCATTACATTTACCAAAGCCTAATCGTATTTTCATTCTAACTTGAATGAATGTACAAAAAAGTCTTTCCATCCACTTTGAGCGTTGTAACTTTAATCAATGTAATGTACAACATCACCTTATACATTGTAAATCATATTTCAAATTTGCACCCAGAAGCCAGATGTGTAGCATACAAAAACGATGCTTAATTGGATCAAGCAAAAACTACATCGCTACGAAAAACATACTTGACCCCTTTGGTGACATTCCGAGCTTCATGCAGCATACACTTGTCTCCATGAATATGAACAAGTGCCATCCCCTCAGCTGGAGCCACCTGCATATGAAACCCTATGGTGTTAGCCATAGATACATTCAAACCTGTACCAAAATATAGACAAGAAAAGTCGCATAAGGCCATGCTTGAAATGTGGGTGAACAATAAGGGGGTCATAAGAGAAGAAAGATAAGTAAGATGATTAACAAATGTAGTAATATCTCTTCATTTGCTAAGGTGATAATATATTCCCACATAACTTCTCCATCCTCCACTAGTTTATTCGTTCAATTTTCTTTTATTATAGCCATGAACACAATAATGCGCGAAAGAAACAACACACCTCAGCCACCACACTGTTTCTTGAACCATAAAATACTGTTTCACCTCCTACCAGGGGATCGACGTTGCTTTGACTCTTGACATCATTCTTGCCTTTGGATTGAGGACTTCCACTTAGGTATATCAACAATGTATAGTATGTGTGTTTTCCGTCTCCAAGATCAACACTTTCATCAATATGACGTCCAAAACGTTGACCGGCTTTGTATCTGGTAAATTTAAAGCCAGTTATTACAAATAAAGCATCCACAGATGATTCTAGTGCAAGCAAAAGATACATTAGTTCCAATATCAAGGCTATCAACAAAGTGACATTAGCATATTATATTACCACCAACAGAAAACCCTTTCCTGAAGCCCCCAAAGGGGAAGGGGGAAGGATGTGACATTTCACATGGTAAAAAAGAAAAATCTGATGAGTAAAAAGTCAAGATTTACAGAGTACAAGACAATAAATGACAATCTTTTTGCTCAATTCCGTAAAAATTAAGTTGTCCCTTGGTTCACTAGATACAGTTTTATGATGAGTTGAGAATCACGATATAGAGTAGAATACAATTCATGATAATCAATGGGCATATGTCACATATCATATTCATCAAATTATGTTACAACCCAGATTCAGTGACACATGAGAAACCCTATCCAGGTCAAGGAAATTCAATGATAGATTATTAAAGTTATGAATACTTGAATATCAGAAGCTAATGTGTTTTCAAACATTGTTTGTTGGAACTATTACAAGCTTACTTGAATGGAAAATTTTTAAAGTACATGAATTCAACATGTTCTATCCACCAAAAGGGAGGAGTGGGGATGTAAATAGCAACAAGTCCTACAGAGTACTATCAGGTAAATGTTCTACTTGCTGAGAAATTAACCATAATTATTAAGCAAAAGAAAATAGTCAGAAACCTGTAAAATCTGATATTCGGATTTAGCCCAACAGCAACTTTCCCTCGTATTTTGATATCTCTAAACAATTTGCTAAGGCCCGACTCCCAAATTATATTAGCAAGATTAGGATCATTCACGGAGATGCGGTCATTGTCTCTGTAAGCTTCACCTTTAGCTGGCCCAAGGCTCCCTTGATGCACAAAACCAAGTGACTCGGCAATTTTGATAAACTCCTTTGACTCAAATGATGTGAAGAAATTTGGCACCTGAATAATTTAAGTAAGATCACAGTATTGGAATATTTCATCAAGTAAAAGTCTAACTTAACCCCTAATACAAGCTGCCATTAGCCACCTAGACTAATCAGACCCAGAATCTAGCAAAGGACACCATTATACAGCAAATGCATAAACATTTTGCTACTCAGACTCAGAGACTAGTGAAGGACACCAATTCATCCATAGTCCATATATGTTCAAGGGCCAAGCCCATCCATTTTGCAAAACTTGAATACATTAAATGCCTTTACATCTCCGAAACGTAGAAATTCTCCATTAAAAATGCCTTTACATCTCCAAAACCCTAAATTCTCCATTAAAAATCAATTATCATGTCAAATTATCTCAATCCACTAAAAGGCAATGTTTCAAAACATGAAATATGTTTCTTAAATTCTTATCAACCATCTAATTTGAGCTCAACCCTAATAAAGAATGCAACCAAAAAAACAACTACTTCCACAAAATTGCACCAAAATAAACTCCCAATATAGAGTGATTAATTCATGTAATATATAGAACAAAAGCTCTTCAAATTATAATATATAGTCAGTACAATTCAATAAACATTCAAATTCACATAAAGGAAAACACACAAAAATAAGAATTCAATTTGACATAAAAATCTAAAAGGGGAGAAAAGAAAAGAGAAAATTGGCTTGGAGAAAATTACAGTGATAAGATCATTTCCTTTGAGAAAATTGGCTTGGAGTTTGTACTTGGGTTTGATGATGGGCCATTCCATATTTTGATCTCCTTACACTGCTTTCTTCTTCCTCTCTACTTTGTTTTTCCTTCTTCCTCTTTTTTGTTGCTAATTATTGAACGGGTCAAGTTAAATGGGTGGGGTGGGTATATCAAGTTAGAAGGTGTTTTCATCAACTTATTTTTTTGACTTATTAGTTATTCTTATTGAATCAGATCAGATCATACCAGACCAGACAAGACCAGATCAAATCAGATCAGATCAGACCAGACCAGACCAGACCAGATCAAATCAGATCAAATTAGACCATACCATTATTATTATTATTATTATTATTATTATTATTATTATTATTATTATTATTATTATTATTATTATTATTATTATTATTATTATTATTATTATTTATTTTTTTTGGCAAAGTAAGTATTATAAAACGCCAGAGAAAAAGATAGCCGAAGCTTACAAAGTTCAAAGAGACTGAGAAGACTATCCGACCTAAGCTTCTGAGGGACATTATTATTATTATTATTTTTTTTTTTTGGCAAACAAAAAACTTTTTTATTTACCAGAAAAACCACAAAATACAAGGCATGGAAACTCACACTCCTTATTTGCATCAGTGTGGAATCGAGGCCCACCTTCGAGGAAGGGTTTCCTCGACCCACTCTTCATGTGCATACGAGGAGACCGAGGCCTAAAACAAGCCGGCATACAAAAACGGCTATCAGTTCAGAGCTATACAAGATGCCCAAAATAAATACAAAACATTACTAAGCTATGGTATCAAAAAAACCAGCAACCAGGAACTTGGTTAAGCAGCATCCAGAGGCAGCCTACTTAAACCAGTAGCAATTGAGGTCAACAAGTAGCATCAACACCATTCTACCAGCAGCATGCGAAATAGCAAGCCAAAAGGATTAAACATAGCATCATAAGAGCAGCCATCAACAAGAGCCCGAACAATACACAGGGGCCAGAAGCATCCAAAACAGAAGAGTAGATCAGCGAAGCAGCACTCAACAGAAGGAGCAGCTTCTAATCAGCATGTGTAACACCAGTAGAACAGAATACCACAATCAGCACCAAAGACACATTAGCAACCAGCAACAATCAGCAGCTCCGCTACTCAATCAGCAAACAGAAGCAGTAGTAGGGCACAATAACTAACCACCAGCCAATACAGAAAACAGAAGCACATTCCAAAACACTAGCAACAGAGCAGCTATTGTGCATCATGATCTTAAAGTAGCAACAACAGCTACACATCAGAAAACAACAGCTCAGCATCACCTCAGCAGAACACACCAGTAATATCAATCCAGCAGGTAGCCAGATAGTATACACCAGCAACAAACCCATAAAAAAGCCTACACAATAAACTAGAGCAGCAGAGAACAGGAGCAGCAAAGAGTTCAAATACCCTTTAGTCCATAGATCCAAGCACAATCAACAATCAGTAGCTGAGGAGATAGCATTCAGAATCTCCAGCATTAGACAGCAGAGCCATCACATCAAATACCCTCCTTAAGAATCTAACACAATAATAACCCAGGGCTAGGAACAAGTAAGCCCACCATCATACCCTTACCCCAGCAAAGGCAACAACCAACAACAAAGAACAAACAATCAAAGCCATAATTCCAAGATTGGCATAAAGCAGCATGGACTAGAGCAACAGTCAAAGAACCACTACCCACAACACACACATCAAACCAACAAACGGAACCAACCAGCACTTAAGTAAGCCAACGTCTAATAAGCACATTATCTATTGATGAATATAAGCTAATAAAACGAGCATGCACATCAGCCCGCACAAGAGCACTAATGTGCGTAGGAGATCTCACATACCCATTCCACACTGCATCATTACGGGATCTCCAAATGTGATAGACTGTAGCTGTATATATAGCACAGAGAGTGTTACGACATAAGGAGTTTCCTCTAAGATGTCGAAAATCCATGCGATCTACAGGTCTAAACTTATGCCCACACCAACTACGAATAAGCTGAATACACCGTTGGCTAAAAGCACATTCAAAAAATACGTGAGCATGAGATTCAGAATGTGTACCACACATGGGGCATCGATCATCGTCCACCACTCCTATGAGTCTCAGCTTATCCCTGGTCTTAAGCTTCTGAAGCGCAGCCAACCAACAAATGAACCTAGTGTTTGGAATGGAGAATCGATTCCAAATGACATTAACCCAACGACATCGTAGGTTAGCATCCAATAAGTCCATGTAGGTGGATTTGATGGAATAAGAATCTCTACTTATCCATGGTAGGAGCTTCTCTTTGACATCACAAATCTTCTTCACCGTCCAACTCGCAGTTATCGGAGCGTTGAAGATCTCCCAGCGGCCTCCTTTCATATAGACGCCATGAATCCATCGAACCCATAAAGACTCCCGAAGGGTCGAGATGTGCCAAGCTAACTTCCCGATAGCGGCAATATTCCAAACGTGTAGGTTACGAATACCAAGCCCACCAACTGCCTTGGGACAACAAACAGAACTCCAACGAACATTACCAGGTTTCTGAGAATCGTGCTCACCAAACCAAAGAAAAGCACGACAAATGGAGTTGACTGCATTGATGACACGACGGGGCAGAATAAACAACTGGCACCAATACGTGGAGATTCCCATAAGAACAGAATTGATCAATTGAAGATCAGCAGCATAAGAAAGATGTTTTGCACCCCATGCTCTAATCCTCCAAGTCATCTTATCCGCTATTTGTTCACAATCAGCAGAACTTAATCTCTTAGACGAGAGGGGAACCCCAAGATACTTGAAAGGGAGGGATCCACAAGCAAACTGGGACACAAATAAAATCTCTTCCTTTAAGTCGGCAGGGATACCAGCAGTATAAATGGCCGATTTATCCGAATTAGCTTGCAAACCAGATGACTGAGAAAACAAATTAATACAGTTGCATAAGGCGCGCACCGAAGAAATATTCTCCTTACAGAATAGCATCAAATCGTCGGCAAAGCATAGGTGTGATAGTTTGATCGCACGACACCGTGGGTGAAAATCAAAGGAGCCCTCAGCAGTTCTCAAGATTCGGGAAAGGTACTCCATACCGATCACAAATAGCAAAGGCGACAACGGATCCCCCTGCCTAAGGCCACGTTGTGCTTTGAACACAGGGGTAGGAGAACCATTAACCATGATAACATAACTCGTCGACGTGATACAACGCATAATGATCTTTATAAAACCTGGAGGGAAATTTAACCCCACCAACATCTCCTTAATAAACTCCCAACTCATCGTATCATAAGCCTTACAAAGGTCTATTTTCATAAGGCAACTAGGGGAGCAATTCTTCCGTGAATAATGCTTGACAAGATCTTGGCAAAGTAATATATTGTGCATAATACTTCGCCCTACCACAAACGCCCCTTGGGCCTGATCGATAATATCCCCCAACACAAGCTTCAATCGAGAGCAAATAAGCTTGGAGATACACTTGTAAATAACATGGCAGCACGAAATGGGCCTAAAATCTCGAGGATGAGAAGGGCATGGTACCTTTGGAATCAAGGTAACAGTAGTAATGTTCCAGCTCCGAAGAATATCACCAGTGAGAAAGAACTGTTTAATAGCTGCAACCACATCCCTACCAACGATACTCCAAGATGCTTTATAAAAGTGACTATTGAAGCCATCTAAACCAGGAGCCTTTTCATCCGGAATACTCCACATGGCCTTGCGAATTTCATCATCAGTAAACGAAAGATCCAGAAGCCTCCCCTGGTGAGGAGTTAAAACCGGCCCATTCTGAGCTATATCAATGTTCACAGATGCACGAGACAAAGGAACTGTCTGAAAGAAAGACGAGAAATGATCATAGAATGCATCTTGAATACGCCCAGGATCATAAACATCAACACCATCCAAACACAAGAGGGAGACTCTGTTATTCCGTGCACGATGAATAATACTCCGATGAAAGAAAGATGTATTATCATCTCCCAATTTGAGCCATCGCAATTTAGCTTTCTGCTGTAGAGACCCCTCGAAATCTGCTTTAAGCCACTGAAGGTGCTTACTCAGCGCACATTCCAAGGAAGCAAGATCAGCGCTCCCTGGGCACTCATGCAAACTACTTTGAGCACTGAGCAAATCAGCCTGAGCTTTAGCAATATCAGACTGTATTCTATCTTTACCATATCTACCCTTTAGTTCCTTCTTCAAGATCTTAAGTTTCTGAGAGATCTGGAAACTGCAATAGCCCTGGATAGGGGTGGACCATACATGCTGAACAACCTCTAAAAAATCTTCCCTTTCCAACCAAACATTAAAGAATCGGAACGGCTTAGCGCCCCTAGAATGATTGACAAAATGAACCAACATGGGAGAGTGATCATAGGTACCCTCCGGTAGAAAAGACACCGTTGCCTGAGGAAAAGTCTCTTCCCAAAGCACATTACCAAGGACACGATCAATTTTACTCAGAACTCTTTGATCACCCCCTTGCTTATTATTCCACGTATAAAAACGCCCATTGTAGTCTAGATCATGAATATCACACCTAGCCATACAATCACGTAGAGGCTGAACTTCCTGAAGACGAACTAGAACCCCAATACGTTCATTAAAATTCGCCACCGCGTTAAAGTCACCCAAAACAAGTCACGGCGTAGAAACATTTAGACTTATATCACATAACTGATTGAAAAGCTCTAAACGTTCCTTCCTATCACTAGATCCATAAACAAAGGTACATAGAAATTGAGGCCCATTTCGAGGATGAACAGACAAATGCACAAGCTGACTAGAACAAGAAAGAACATCAACATACATATCCTCCACACGCCAAACAACTACAATTCTGCCACCTCTATGCTAAGCTAATTTACTTGTAAAGCCCCAATTAGGGAAACAACGAAGGTAGAGAGCCCCCGGACCCGCTCTCTTAAACTTGGTTTCAAGGATACCAAAAAGGCTAATTTGATGATCACGAATAAACGAAGCAATATCCAACTGCTTATTAACCTTATTGATACCCATGATATTCCAAGCACATATACTAAACATTATCCTGAATGGGATTAGCCCCCAGCGCTATAGAAGAAGAAACCATATGCTCACCAGAGTCCACATCATTCGAAGAAGCAAGCACACTAAATCCATTTGAGGTATGCACAAGAGGAGGGAAAGAATGTTGCAAAGATAGGCATGAATCAAGAACCTGATGCTCAAAGTCACCATCCTCTAATCTAGACAGCCCATCCTTAGCCATATTAGGCTCTACATGCTCTTGAACTATAGTAGGGATCGAAGAGGAGGCAGCCTGTGGTATCACATCAGATTGCACAACTTGTTTCTCTTTAGAGGCGACAGAGTTAGGTACACTGTCCTGCTCTTTGGCACCAGTAGTCACAGCCGACAAAGCAACCTTCCTAAACCTACGCCTAAGAGGTCTAAACCCCTCATCATCCACCTGAAGCTGGGGATTAGAAGCCTTGGGTTTCCCCATACGACAATCAGCAATATTGTGTCCATGTTGACTACATTTAGGACACCAAATTGGAATCCAATCATACTGCACTGGTTGTGAGATAATTTCATCAAGCTCATTTGAAAAGAACAACTCCTCAGGGAATCCTTCCTCTACATTCATCTCAACTAACACCCGCGCAAAAGATAAACGGCTCTTGGATCGCGTGGCCTCATCAATTTTCAACACTACGCCTAAATAGCCCACAATACGCCTCAACACATCCTCACTCCAATATTTCAAATGCAATTTGGGAAGTTTAATCCAAATAGGCATGGAGGTTAGACACGACTAATCATAAGAAATGGATGAAGTCCAAGGTTTTACGATGAACGGTTTACGATCAAATAAAACACCATTCATATCACAAGCCTTCGCCTGATGATCCTTCTGCAGAAAACGAACAACGAAAACCCCGCGATTAACCATACCTATCTTATCAATAAGTAAATCCTTCCAAATTCGCTTAATGAACCCCTCAAAAACATGAAATGGAGGATTAGCACTCGATACATAGCATACAACAGCATTTTCCCAATATAAAACCTCATCCATAACATCAGCTTTACTAATACGAGCAATTTGTCTAGACGGAAGCGGACCAGCAGTAGCAGGGGATTGGGGGTTCAATGGAACAGTAACAGGGGAAACAGCAATCTCACCTGAACACGCAGTAGCAGACGGTCCTCCAACTGGGGCAGACACCACTGGTCGCTTCAAAATGGAGACCCAGCTCAAGCCCACACGAGGTGCTGCATCTTCACCGGAACTCAATTGAGCAGAAATTGACCTAGCAGCAGCTTCCTTACTCATATGAAACAAATGCCTATCTGGAGAAGAAGAGGACTCCCTAGATGAACAACTGACCGGCTTCCTCGGCACCGCCTGAACCTTCGGTGGCCGTCCCCTCTTGCCCATGGCGGAATTTAGGGTTCTAAATCAGAGGAGACACGCCTATCACAGAGAGAAGGGCTTCAGACTAGAGAGAGAAAGCTTATTATTATTATTATTATTATTATTATTATTATTATTATTATTATTATTATTATTATTATTATTATTTAATATTATTATTATTATTATTATTATTATTATTATTATTATTTGAATTTATAATTATTATTACTTATTACTTATTATTATAACTAATATTAATTAATTAATTACTTAATTAATAAAATAATTGATAAATAAATATATAAATAATAATTTTAATGATATAAATAATGTAATAATATTATTATGTTAATTTATTTATAAATTAATAATATTTTTTAAATTAATTAATTAATTAGATAATAATAATATAAATGACTATTTAATAATTATAATAATGTTAATGACATTATTATTAATTATTTTTTAATTAATTAATTAAATAATATTAGTATTTATTAATTAAATTCTTAATTAGATACTAATAGTATATAATAATAATAATAATATAAATAATAATAATAATAAATAATAATAATAATAATAATAATAATAATAATAATAATAATAATAATAATAATAATAATAATAATAATAATAATAATAATAATAATATAAACAATAATAATAATAATAATAATAATAATAATAATAATAATAATAATAATAATAATAATAATAATAATAATAATAATAATAATAATAATAATAACTTTAGAGCCACCTCTCTCTAACTTTTCTCTACACCCTCCTCTCTGCTGGGCGACCTAGTTTGCCCCGCCATGGCAGGCAGGAGGCGGGGCCGACCACCGAGAAGGACAGAGACTCAGGTGTGCTAGCGGACCTCCGTCCTCCCGGCGGTGGTTTCTACCTACCAAAACGCCTGGGTAGTATTAGTTTTTGACTAAATAGATCTACTATTTCGAGAATCCCTAATCTCGATTATAATTTCAGTTTTAGAGGAGAATGCCTCAGTTTTTCGAAGGAACACCTTTACTGGGTTTGAGTTTTAAGTTTGTGGTCTCCCTCTATTGAAGTTGGATTCGACGAAGTTCAAAATCGAACAGCGAAGAACCCTAGCTTTGGAGCTCAACCCAGGTTCGTGTTTCTTTTATCTTTTGGGGGTTTCTAGCCTCAGATCGAATGGATACTACAACATGTCGATTCTCTCAAAAACCCATTTTGAAGATCGAACAGCCTTGTGATTTAACCCTAAATCGATTTAGGGGTAAAAGATATTGATGGAAAATTCTGCGATTCTGGGTTAAAGATTTGGGCCCTGGTATCGAGTAACCCAGGTAACCCTAATTCTCAAAATCCTCAATCCCTTTGTCTCTGGCCGATTTGATGGTTTTGTTGCCTTTTAGTGGAAGAAATCATCATCTCTGGCATGTTTATGGCGTTTCTGGCCTACGATGTTGAAGTTAAAACCCTCAAGTCGTTTCGTCAAAAATCGCATTCATGGATGTCGAAGTAATCGGCATTAGGTTCATACCACTTGTAAAAAGTCAGGGTTGTGGAGTTTGTTCTCAAATTCCACGGATCCTTCAAGGAAGGTCTGAGTATCGATGAACTGGGCTTCATGAGAGGATGAGATCTTCTTTGAGGTTCTTTGGTCTTTGAGTCCCTCATGAGCAGCACCTTCTTGCTGAGTGTAGCTTCATAAGTGACCCAGCTTTGGTATGCTTGGTATGATGGGCTATTCTGCCTGTTAGTGCTTTCATTGCCAAGTGGAAGTTTTGTTTTGCTGTGTCCTACATTGTAATGGCCAATGTGATGATGTGTGCTGCACTTCATGGTACTGGGCTGGATAATGTTCTGAATTCTGTTCTTTGAACAAGGTTTATGGGTAGCTTCAATAGGTTGGAAATGATTTCTGTTGATGCTAGGTTGTATATGAAATTACTATTTGGTACAGTTAGACTCTGGTGTTAGCTGCGCTTTTGTCTTTGATCTTTTGTTGAGTGTAGGAGGCTTGTATAACCCCTGTTATGGTGGACTAGCAATGCTTGACTCATGGCTCCGTTTGCTGCTATATCGTGTGCTGCTATGGGAGCTTCTGGTGGTGATCGTTGTGGCCTTATGTGCCACCGCTGTTCTTAGTAGTGCACATAAGTGCTGTATCTTTGCCTGGTGTTATGGCTGATATGATCATATAAGAGCAGCGCAACTGCTGCTTGTAGGTCTACGTTCTCCACATAAGGTGCTAGTGGTTGATAGTTTTGTGAGTGCAAATGTAAACTGCTATGCTGATTGGATGTGCTGCACACCATTGGGTGCCTACTGTATGCTTGGACCTGGTTTGCAAACAATCTTGCTGAGTGCTGATCAGAGAGGGTGCTGCCCTAGTAGTGCTGATGCTGATTGGTAGATGCTGCCTTGAGTCACAAACAGCAAGCTGCTGTTATTGTTTTGCTTTTGTGGATAGTTCCTAACTTGTTTGGAAACCTCTTGTAATGTTTGGAATCTTGTCGGTAGTTGATTGGTTAAGTTTGGCCCAATGCCATTTGTAATGTAAGGTTGTAGACTTGTAGTAAATTTTTTGTCTCTAGGAAATATTTTTTTCCTTTTTTTTGGAGTCGACTTCCTTGACTAGCGAATGACGAGGGGCCTGTCCCTTAGAAGCTACGTTTGGGTCGTCTTCTCAGTCTTTTGGAACTTTTGTAAGCTTCGGCTATTTTTCTGGCATTTTATAAAACTTACTTTGCCAAAAAAAAATAATAATAACTTTATGAAATCAGATCAGACCAGACCAGATCAGATCATATCAGACCAGATCAGAAAGATTCAGATCAGATCAGACTGAATCAGACCAGATCAGATCAGATCAGACCTTAGTAAATTCAGACCTTATCCAATCAGATCAGACGAAGAGAACAAGCCCTTAGTTCTCAAACATGAAATTTTGACCTATAAACGATATTAAAATGGAAAAATTATCGAGAATAATTCAAACTATTTATGATTTTTCTACAATTATCTCACCTATTGATTAACCATGAATAATTTCAACTTTAAGGGGGTATTTTTCTAGAGTAAACTTGGGTGATCCGATAACCTGCTATAGTAGGTAATTCACCAAAAAAATAAATTAAATACTAAATTAAAATTAGAAAATATTTTTGAAAATGTACTTAAAAAATTCTAAATAATAAAAAAAATCATAAATTTTTATGACTATTTTTTTAACAGTTTGTTCGACATTTTAATTTAATTTATCTTTTTCAAAAAAAAAAATAAAACTTACTATATAGCAAGTCATCCAGTCACCGGGTTTACTCCCAAAAAATGCCCTTCAAAGTTGGGATTATTCATGATTAATCAATATGTGAGATTATTGTAGGAAATCATGAATAGTTTGGCTTATTCTAGATAATTTTTCCTATTAAAATTGTTAACAATAGGGAAATTCAACATGGTAACATCCAGTTTATACACTATCTAATTGTCGTAGCATTTTTCGTTAAGTTCTTGTTAAATTCGATTTAATTCATCATTTTGTATTTTTTTCTACGTGGTAGCATCTAGTTTTTGAACTTTATATTGCCAACAATTTGAATGAAAACAAAATTATTACTAAATTTATAGGCATTAATTAATTACACGGTGAATTAAACGTTAAAATGGTGAATTAAACATTTGAGAACAAAAATTAGATGCTACCATGTGGAAGAAACTTACAAAATGATAAATTAAACGGAATTAAACAAGAACTTAACGGAAAATGCTACGACAATTAGATAGTTCATAAACTAGATGCTACCATGTAGAATTTTCTTTTAAAAATGCTACCACTGGCGTTTCATAAAAACTAGATGCTACCATGTGAAATTTTCCTTAATAATAAGGGAAAAATGTCACAAAGTACCTAATAATTTTTTTTTCAAAAAGTACCTACTAAAATAAGTTTTGTCAATAAATATCTAACAAAATTTTTTCTTTTTCGAGGACTACCAAGTGATTTTTTCCTTCAGTTGACCGCTAAATATAACAGTTGACTTATCAAAATCGAAAATTTTTCTTCTTATCTTCAATTTTTTTCGAGTTTAATTTTCTCATATCTTCTTCATCAACTTTTTATTCAAAATCAATCTATGTTTGATCAGCTAAATATAAACCCACATAGTAGTATTACTTATTTTTAAATAAACTCATCTATTAGGTATAATTGCTAAAAATAAACTGATCTTTTGTTTATAATAATCTTTAAAATTTCTTAATAAGTCAACAAGTAGGAATAACAAAATAGTTATGTTTATTTTTAGCTATTATATCGAATAGGTATTTTTACTTAAAAATAAACAATAATATGGTTTATTTTCAGTGGATAGAGCAAAGCTTAGTTTATTTTTTACAATTTCCCCTATATGAAAAACATAGATTGTTGTATGAGAAGGTGTCACTAAGAGATATGTCTTATTCGTATATTAGACTTTAGATAGTCCATTTAATATAAGAAAATTTGCTCAAAATAATCTCAACTATCACCCGTTGGCCAAAATTAATTCAAACTATCAATTATTTTTTAATAATCCCAACTATTGTCATAATCCCAATTTAATTTTTTTTCCTTCTTTTTTACTTAACTCTTCAAATCAAACTCTTCCCCTTCATTTCATAACTCAATCAACTACATCCCCACTAATGCCCTCTATTATTGTACGCCCAAATCGGCCTTATTCCCAAAATTAAAATTCAAATTCTAAAAATAAATTGAAGGCGAGAAGAAGATTTCGGTGGTGAAGAAGATCATTTGAAGGTCAGGAATTAAACGGCGTTGCGCAATTTGT
>JAAKBH010000749.1:0-121356 GCA_019776075.1 Amaranthus palmeri
AGCTTACCGTTTGTCCGTCTGAATAACTTATTCGGACCCTATTTTTAGCCCAAGGATGGTCTTGGGGCTGAATAATTCTAAGTGTGGAATATCACGTTTGTCCGCGGGAAAAGTTCATTCGGACCCTGTTTTTAGCCCAAAGATGAGCTTGGGGTTGAAATATTCTAAGTAAATCTTCAAACGTACCGCGGTACCGCTGCACCGTAATATAAGTTTAGCTATTCATTTGGACCCGGTTCTTTGCTTGAGGGCCCTTAAGGATTTTTGTCAGCCGGACAAAAAGCTACGCTGGTTCACGGTACCACGGTTCCACGGTACCACGGAAAGACATCCAAAATTTCATCTTTTCCGCATAAAGCAAGAAACGAAGTTTGATTCTCATCCTCCTTTCATCCTTCATGCGTGGGGCTAAATGTCATGGACAAGTTCCAGCTCTCTTTGACTAAGTCATGAAATCAGCTAAGTCTTTGACTACATATCGGTCAAATCCAGTCAAGGTATGACTTTCCAACTTCCAGCAAAATAACCGTCCAGTAGTTACTTTCGTAACTGCCATCCACAGCCAAAGTAACCGTAAAGGTTACCATGATCGGGATCCATAACTCCCATATTCCCCACTCCCCCTACAGAGGTAACCACCATCTGATGGGTATAAGAGGAGTGCGTTAGACGAAATCGAGGCCCTAAGCCTTATTATCATACCGAAACTCTGTCAAAATACAGACTCACCACCTTCACCCACCATCGCTACCTATAACTACCTTACTCAGGTGATAAACAACCACTCTAAACACCCTTACCTATTCATTTTCTAGTTATTATTCACTACTTTTCCCCTATTACACCATCTGACTTGAGCGTCGGAGAGGGTTTCCGGGAAAACCCCCCGGGCTAGGCTGACTTGTTGTTGTGTAGGGCAAACGCGCTGTTTTCAGGAGGTGTCGCTTCACAACTTGACCGACGTTTGACTACCATACGACTTCCCTTTCAGGTATCTCACGTGCCTTTCATACTTCCTCGTTTCATAACCGAAACAAGCTCCTTAGCTTGTAATTTGTTTTTATGGAATTTTACAAGAGGGTTTTTAATCGGGTTCTAGGAAGACTTTAAGTCTTTTGAAAGCTAATTATTTTTTTAAAAACAATTATCAAAAGTTGTTGTCTTGATCTTGCATCTCTTAAGCTTGAGAGGAAGCTGTTGTTAGATTTTTAGAAGTTGTTTTTAGACCAAGCTGAAAGCTAATTATATTTAAGAATTTACCTTTTTGCACCTTTTAGCTTTCTGCATTATCTGGATATCAAGTTGTTATCTTGATCTTGCATCTTTTCAACAATGTTGAAAGCTAATTATATTAAATAATTTACCTTTTTTGCACCAAGTTGAAAGCTAAATAGGAAGCTGTTTTTGGTGAGTGTATTCGGAATTAAAGGATTAGTTTAAGCTTATCATTTGATTTGGTTAGTTTCTTTTGCTTTTTGTTTGGGTATCTTTGCGATTGAAAGTTTAGTGTCAGTTTATGATTGACTATAAGGTAAGTTTCTTTAACTTTTGGTGAGTGTTTTGGGATTGAAATTTTAGTTTCGGTTAATGATTCTATTAGATAAGTGTCTTTGGCTTCTTGTTTTTGATAGTTACATTTGGGATTAAATTTTAGTTTCATTTGGTATTCGATTTGTTGTTGTTTTTAGGCAAGCTGAGAGGATTGGAGTGGGGGTGGCTACTGAGGCTCAGATCATTTTCGATGCATTGTCAAAAACGTAAATTGCTCTTTAATCCCTCTTTTTTTTGTTGTGTATAAAAATTGTTGAATTTATGTTGTGTAATTGAGATGCTTTTTTGTTGATGTGGTTTAGTTTCTTTGGCTTATTGTTTTGGTGGATGTTCTGGGATTGAAATTTTAGTTTCAGTTTATGATTTGATTACATAAGTAACTTTGGCTTCTTGTTTTTGATGGTTATTTTTTGGATTAAATTTTTAGTTTCATTTTGTATTCGATTTGTTGTGTTTAGGCAAGCTAAAGTTGAAGCTGAGAAGATTGGAGTGGGGTGACTATTGAGGCTCATTGTAATTTCAATGCATTGTCATTTTTGGGTAAATTCTTTGTCTCTCTTTTAATATGTGTTTTGTCACATTTCTTTGCTGAGTAGGTTTTGGGGTTTGTTAGTTTTGTGCTTTTAGGGATAAGAAATCTTACCTGATTTTTGCTGCTTTCAAGTACTGGTTTGTTATTATGTTGATTAATGTTGTTTGGTATGAATTTACCCTAAAACAAGTTCAATTTCCTGCCAATTGATGCTCAAAGTTAGTGATCTCTTGCTTTAAATTTATTTAGTGACCCAATTTTTGTGAGTTTTTATTGGTAAGTTTTTTGGGTAGATTACTTAATTTTTAGCTTTTAAGAACTAAATCTTATGTTTGATGATTGCATCAAATCCATATGATTCAAATTGCAAGTACAATTAACTAGATAAAACCACAAGTAGAATCATATGAATTGATAGGATCGGCAGAATCTGTTGTGTGTCTACTGATTTTGATGCATTTTACCGATTTTTCAAACATTGTTTATTGTTACACAATCATGTGCACTTGTTTATGCGAATCACATGTCAATTGAAAACAACCTCTTGTTTTTACAAGGCTAAGGTTCCGTATATTGATCCTCTTTAGTAGAGAAAAAAACAGAGATATGCAATCTGTGTTAGTGGCCTTGCTGTATAGGTTTAGCTTTGTGGTATGGTCGTGAAATTAACTCTAATAAGAGCATTTTTGGGGTGAGACATCAATGATAAGATTAATTAGGATTGATTTTTCACCTGTACTTCATTTTGTTGACTTTGAAATATGTATTGACGAGTTGGAATTTGCACAAAAGTTTGAACATGTTATTTGTTGGGTATTAGGTGAGTATGGAACTGCTTATGGTAGATATTCTACTTCATACATTACTGGCGACCTTTCTTATGTAGCAGAAGCTTATTCAACTAATGACAGAGTCAAGGTACTAAACTTTATATCCAAAAGAATGCAATCTTACACATAACAGAATCTGTATAAAGGAAATTGAGTTGGTATCAACAATCATTGGTGTATAATTAATCTAAACATATAATAACCATGCTCTTCCGTCTTATCAAATATCTTCTTAATTGTTTTGTTTGATAGATCGTATTCTAGATAGTTATGAGAAGAGAAGTGTCTTTAGATGGCTTCATGGAGATCCTTCATTAAGTTCATAATAAACCTTTCATATGGTCCTATTTGTTGACCTTTATAATATGTGATTTTCTTCACTTAGCAAAGGGAGGAAAATGAATGATTAATTTGTAGGTGAGATTTTCTTCACTTACAAAGGTAGCAATCAGAAGAATTACAAGGCGTAAACTTCAATTGGAACAAATTTTTTTGATTAGCAATGTGACATAAAGTGTGAAGTACCTTAATAGGTGGGTTGGAGTTGATACAAGCTGTTGTGTAAGTATGATCATAAGCTGTATTTGTTTTAGACATCTCTCATTAATTTCTGAAATTTTTGATCACCTTTAACATGAATGATAAATAACCAAAAGAAAAAAAAATGGTTTACCATGCTAGTTACTTCTAAGGTGAGAAGGGATTGGGCATTGATTATTTAAGAGATTGTCACAGAAGAACTCACTGTTACTAAGGACAGCATAAATCTTAGACTCAAGCAGATAAGTTATGATTGGAAAGTTCACAGTTTAGCATATTAAATTTGGGAGTAGTGGTTTGAGTTTTATTGATTAATTTCCTGGATGTTGTTTTGAGTCTAAGATTTACTTATGCTCAAAGGTGTTTTGTCAGTGATGAATATGTTAAGAAGTTGGTGATGCTTACTCATCTTGTAGAAAGAGGAAACGTTAAAAGGTAAAAATAGTGAAAGAAACAATTTAGTGAAGGAGGGGTTAAGTAAATGTGTAACTAAATGGGAAACATAAATTAACATCAATTAGGAACATAGGGAGTTATACCTAACAAGGTAGCAATTTTACATTCATTGGGCAAAGCAAATGTGTCTAACTCTGGACAAAGTATTTGCATGTTAGCTTTTACAACTGGAGATATTTGCTTAGCACTTTAGGTTCTTTCACTTTTAAATGAGTTGCTGATTACTTTTGTCACTTACCATTGATGTAGATAATTGATGCTGGCCTGTTAACTCAAAACGGATCTGCATCAGATTTTGAAAAGATATCTTCTGAGTAGACTGTGATTGTGCAGCCCAGAGAGTTTGATGCTCATGACGATGATTTTAACTTGTTTGCTGTGAAATACTAGTCCATTTGGATTACTTCTGGTGCCAAGAAGGGAAGGTTGAACTTTAAGTTTTGGAGATATGATGATGAATCTTGGAAACACATTCTGATACGGCCAATGATGGAAAAATCTTAAACTTAGTACATCGTGATGGTAGAGTTGAAAAAGAAGAGACATGAAACTTTTTCGATGTTTTCAAAACAATCTATAAGAACAATCATCTTGCATTGCTTTAGAAAGTGGCACAGATGCCTATCATTCATTTGGAAACGTGGAACACGTTTTCTGCGAACTCTTTGGGTGTGTGTGCTGGATTATGTTTGTAGCGATTTTCCCTTTGTCACTTAGTATCTTTAAGTTGTTTCCATTATATATCTTGAAGTTTTATTTGAATTAGTATGTAAGTATGATATGTTTAGGTGCAACTATCCATGCAATGATATTGAAAATTTGTCTTGATTTTCATTAAATAGATTATTCGTGTTTGTAAATAGGTTTGTAGAAAGTAAATAATAACTCATTAGTCATCCATAATGTGACTATTTCATTGGCTGCTAAACCAAAGAAAATTCAATGGACTTGCACTGATGTTGCTGGGATTTCAAGTGGTGTTACGACTAAACCTTGTGACGCAATAGCCGATCAAGGTTCATATAACAACATAGAATGCCAGTTCCCTACAGATCCTTTGCCTATCGACGACATCCAAGTTCAAACATGTTCATACCAAAGAATGTATCCTTGATAGATAACATCATAATCTATGTGAACTGTTGAATTGTACAAGATTCATGAAATGATATATGACGTTTCCAGTATATTTTATTTTATTGTCAAGGAATGTCAAGGAATGCATTAAATTTTGTCGATGTAACGTTATAATGGAGTTACAATAGACTCTTGAAAAGTCTTCTTTAAATACACTATTGTAGGACATTATTTTATAATTTAAAACACATATATACAGAAATACCTTGTATTTTTCTCAAGATAAGATGAGGTTTATTATAAATGTAATTTTAAAATTTGATATAATAAACTACATTTGAGTTTCTAATACATCATAAGTTCTTAAAAATCAATTTCAACTCATAGTTAAGAAACTAATCAATTTGAAATATTTGAAGGTAATAGTTAAGAAACTAAAAATTCAACTTAAGCAAAGTATTTGAAATATTTGAAGAATTCAATTTGAAATAGTTCTTAAAACTATTTGAAATTGAATTTAAGAGTATTTGAATTTAATTTTTCAGTTTTAATAGTGAAGAAATTAAGAATTCAATTTACGCTAATTATAAATTCAATTTGAAGTATTTGATTTTTCAATTATAATTAAGTTACACCAAGTATAGTTCTTAAAAATCAATTTAAACTAATAGTTAAAAAACTAGAAATTTATATAAGAGCTAATAAGTTCAAACAATTTATACTACCGCTAAATCTGAAATTATCTCATTCTTTGGAGGAATGGCTTTCAATTGGGAGGTACAAAATTGATGATATAGCTAAAAAGATTCATTTACAAAATTATAATAAAAAGAGTATTTCTATATGTATAGAAGTCTTTTCAAAAGCCTATTGTAACTCCATTATAACGTTACATCGGCAAAATCTAATGCATTGTAAATACTTTGCTAAATCGTTTTTTAAGGAAAATAGGATAACTTGGAGGAGCGCGTGCAACGCACGCGCCCCACCAACTAGTATGTTAAAACGCGTACATGTATGGTGATGAGGAATAGTATAAGCTGGTATACTTGGACATATTCGATGAAATATATATTCAACTTTTATACCTACTACTTATTAATTACGAATATTTATTTTGACGATAAAAATTTTATTTTACTAAAAATTTAATTTATTTAAAAAATAGAAGGAAATATTAATTACTTCTATTGATAATTTATTTAATTTATTAAATTTTATTTTAAAAATGTTGGCCTGTAAAGAAGGCTTTCGAACAGATAATGGATGTAACAGACATGTGCATGCTGAGATGGATGTGTGGTAAGACAAAGATGGACACGATTAGAAATCAGGAGTTTAGGGAGAAGTTAGAGGTTGCACCTCTCTCTGTAAAGATGCGGGAGAACAGGCTCAGATGGTTTGGGCATGTGCAGAGAAGCACCCATGACGCCCCAGTGAGAAGGGTCGAACGCATCATAGTGGAGGGCAAGAGAAGTCGGGGAAGACCTAAGAGGACGTGGGAGGAGCAGATTAACAGCGACCTGCTCGAATTAAACCTCTAAGGACCTGACCAGGGATAGAGCCAAATGGCGTTGCCTTATTCACGTTTTAGATTACTAGACTTGTTTGTTACTGTTATGTGTCTTTCGTCAACGCTCTTTACTGTCTCTTTTACCTGTTTCGTTTATAAATTTTAAATGATACCTATGTTTTGCTAACGTGGGTGTAAGATGCAAATTTTCGGATATTTGCAGGTCCTATCCTTGAAGACTATTCTAGAGCCGAAGGACTCTTGTGACCGCCCTCTCTTTATGGGTATGAGACGCCGTCGACCTTCCTTTCCCGGACCCTGACCATAGATTTATCTATGTGCGGGAATACTGGGTATGATGATGATGATATTGGCCCAAAAATTAATGCTAAAATACGTAAAGCATATGATATTCGATCTTAGGTCACATCTACTTTGCGAATCGCCAATGTAGAATCTCTCGTTGGGGTTTGCATTGCTAAAAACCTACTTCTAGCTAGCAGCTTCATTTGGTGTTCATTTTAGCTCTGAAAATCCACATCAATATGTTGAATGTAATACTTTCAAATAATCAATCTAAGTTCAATTGAAACAGATCGCACAATTCAAGAAAATCATATTTATCAAATAACAGCACCTTTAAGACTAGGGGTGTAAATTCGGTTACTCGGTCGGGTTTTGGGTCGGATTTAATCGGGTTCGGATATTCTCGGGTTCGGGTTTTTTCGAGTACTTTATCGTTTTAGCTCGAGTCGATTCGATTACGGGTCTAATCGAGTACGAGTCTATATCGGGTCAACACCACACTGGGTCGGTTTCGGTTCAGGTCAAATCGAGTTCAGTTTGTATCGATTTCTGTTAATACAGTTCAGATCCAGATCGATTATACTGCAGGTCGAATCGAGTTCGGTTAGACTATGGGTCGGGTCATCCATGTCAAGTCGGGTTATATTGGGTTCGGGTTGACTCCGAATCAATCATATCATTTTTGAGCATTCCATTCGGTTATTCTTTGTACTCCGGTCGGTTAAAGTCCAATTCAGTTGAGTTTTATGTTGAATGCACTTTATGTTTATTATACAATTTATTCAAGTTGAAACTATTTGTGATTGGAGCATCACGAGTTGTAGTCGGTTAATTAAGTTGTTTGTTACCAGATAAATTTGGTTCAACTAAAGATATAGTCAATAAGATTTGATCGCAGGCTCAAATTTATTGTTTAATTTTAGCTAAAATAAACATGATCCAATTCAATCAAACTTAAGCTGAATTAAACCTGATATAACTGGATCAAACTTTATTTTAGACAAAACAACACTTGATTAAGATACTTTTAGCTAACTAATTTGATTTAGCTGAATCAAACAATTTTTTTGATAAACTAAACTTGACTCAACTAAATCAAACTTATTTTTATCTAAACTAACTTGATTAAGCTGAATCAAACTTATTTTGAGCTAAATTATACTTGATATGATTGAATCAAATTATTTTTAGATTAAAATTTGAGTTAGTTGTTAGCTAAATCAAACTCAATTTTAGCTGAACAAATTTAATTTAGCTGAATCAAAATTTTATCCTATATAAACGTGATTGAACTAAATAATTTTTGGAAAAATTACCCAGAATAATACGACCTTTCACCTATTTTCCACGAATAATACGAACTTTCAATTAACCACGAATAATACGACCTTTGATATATATTTTCCATTTGTATATCTTACCTGTTTGCAACCTACATAACCGGTCAAAATCTGACCGTTGCTCATTTCCTCTTTTTTTGCTGCTTCAAGCTTCTTCCTCACCCATTCACCTCCATTGTTATCTTCCTCACCTTCAAGTACTCACTTCCTCCATTGTTATCCTTTATTTTTTTAATTACTTCCTCTAATCTTCCCCTTCTCTTAATATGTTTTCCCCTTCATCATCATCATCTCAATCTAGAACATCAATTGCAAATGGAACTCCTTTATGTAGTCATGGTGTTCATGCTAAATTACAAGTTGTAAAAAAAGGAGTAAGAGTTGGTGAGAGATTTTATGGATGTGCATTTTGGCCTGTAAGTATATATTAGTGAATAGCTTTAATTTATTTTATGTTAATTTGTAATTTCTTTATTAATTAGGGTTCATGATTTTATTTAATTTGTAGGCACAAGATTGTAAATTTGTTAAGTGGGAGAAAGATGTAGAGTATTCAAGTGGAATTTTTTCTTGTTTGGAAGAAGAGAAGGCTATGTTGATTGAGAAAATAAAGAAATTGAAGGCCAAGAATGCAAAGTTGAAAAAAAGTGAAGCAATGTTGAAGTTAAAGGTTGTTAAACATGTAAATGCACAAAAAGCATTAAGTTTTGTGCTTGTTGCATCATGGGTTTTATTCGGATTGTTCTTATTTATGTTAAGCTAAGTATAAGAAATAGCCGAAATGTAATAGCCGAAACGTATTAGCGGAAATGTAATGAAAAAGTTTTTGCTTGTTTTAGCGGAAATGTATTAGCGGAAATGTAATAGAAATGTATTAGCCGAAATGTATGATCATTAAAAATAGTAGTAGTACTAAATTTACTTCCAAATTACAAAAGTATTAAACTTACTTCCAAGCATCCCTTACTAAAGTACTACATTTAGTTCCTAAATACACATTCAAAAGTACTTAACTTACTTCCAAATTACATATTCAAAAGTACTAAACTTAGTTCCAAAACACAAAAGTAATACATAATGCAACATCAAATGTTTGTCGTCGATGCTTGAGTTGATAATATTTCATTCGGGTTCTTTGACTTTCCCCTAGTAGTAGTAGTGACACCACTCCTTCCACTTGTACTACTCTTACCTCCTCTACTGCCTTTTCCAGTTCTAATGGTCCGGTTGCCTTTACCCAAAGAACTTGGTTGTGCAGACATGTTGTGATGGGATGAAACGGTTGTAGTGGTTGCAACGTCAACAACCTTTTTTGGTCTTCCTCTACTTCTCTTCGATGGAGGTGGTTGCTCAATTGCTTTACCCTCTTCGGAACACTTTCTCTTGTTATGCCCAACCTTGTTGCAAATGGAACATGTCATTGTAATGCCGTGACGTGAGAGCTTTCCAGGCTTTTTAGGATCTTCATGCGGACCCTTGATTCGGTTTTTTCGTGGTCTCCCAGGACCAATCTTGATTGGAGGAGGATCGATCGGTTTGTCAATTTTAGGCCCAGGACCAACCTTGATTGGAGGAGGATCGATCGGTTTTTTCCTTCTAACTTGACAAAAGATCTACAAAACAATTGAGGTCCATAATTCTTGAATGCGTCAACAGCAGCTGAATTTACTTCCTCCATCTCATTAATTGCTTCTTCAAAATCAGCAAGGTTATATGCTTTGGCACATCTCCAAAACAATAATTTCATCTCTTCCCCTTTGAACGTCTTGTTTCAATTTGCGTATATGTGCCTAGCACAATGCCTTTGCTCGGCTTTTGGAAGCTCCTGTTGGACTGCCCTCAAAATGCTCTGTACATAATATACATATTCCAGCAGCAAAAAATCATCAAGTAATCAGTGTATACCAGCAAATCAGCAAAATAATCAGTGTATACCAGCAGCACAAATAATTCAGCAGCATATTCCAGTAATAAACCAGCAAATCAGCAAACAAATCAGCATATTCCAGTAACAAACCAGGTAACAAACCAGCAAATCAGCAAACAAATCAGCAAACCAGCAAGCAGCATATTCCAGTAACAAATCAGCAAAATAATCAGTGTATACCAGCAAATCAGCAAATCAGACCAGCAACAAATCAGCAAAATAACCGTGTATACCAGCAGCATATACCAGCAGCATATTCCAGCAAACAAATCAGCAACTAATAAACTAGCAAATCAGTGTATTCCAGTAACATAAATCAGTGTATTCCAGTAACATAAATCAGCGAATCAGTGTATTCTAGTAACATAATTCAGCAACTAATAATTCACCATCAGTATATAAATCAGCAACTAATAAATCAGCAAATTAGTATATAAATCAGCAACTAAATCAGCAATTAATAAATCAGCAAATTAGTAACAATTCAGCAACTTACCGGGTGTTCGTCTAATATTATTATCCACTCTTTTCCATTGTCATGAGGCACACATTTCTTCAGTTCAGAAATGAACCATTGCCATGATTCATTGTTCTCTCCCTCAATAACAGCCCAAGCCAATGGATACATTTGTTCGTTAGGGTCTCTTCCAACTGCACTTAAGAGCATCCCTCCCAAGAACGTTTTTATAAAACAACCATCAATGCACAATATCTTCTTACACCCATTTACCCAACCATCCTTCACCCCTTCAAAGCAAACAAAGATCCTCTTAAATGTTGGTGGATTTGTGCTTTAATCAGTAACAAAGCTAAAGTGGCTATTAGGGTTACATTGTTCTAAAACCCCAACATAGCTCATGAGCTTAAGATAATGTTGTTTCATGGAACCATGTAATCTCCTATGTGCAGCATACTTTATCTTGTATGCAAACCCCCTACTAATGATAATTCGAAACTCTTTCCTAACAATATCAACTATTTCTGTAGAAGGAATGTGTGGTCTTGCCTTGAATAAATCAAGTAACTGATCTGCACACCAAGAAGACCTGAATTGACGATTGGAGTCCATGTTTCTTTGGCCAGTATGTTCACCTACAACTTTCTTGACAATAAAGGAAGCTTGTTTTTTTATCCCAACTAGCATAGAGCCTAAAGGGACATCCTTCAATACACCTTACACCAAGCTTATTCAACTTAGACTTATCACTCAAACAAAACTGGACATTTCTTCCTTGATGAATCACATATTTTCTCACTACTTCCTTAAATTCAAGTGGGGTGCTAAAGACTTGACCAACAACCCATTTGAATCTACGAAAATCGGTCCGACCATGAACTCCAGTAACATCATCAGCTTCATCATCACTACCTTCGTACTCAGAAAAAACCTCGGTGTTACTACACTCACCTAATTTCAAAACAGAATCACCCACTTGCTCTGGTTCTTCGAATGACAAATCTTCACTTAGCACAAGCTCCTCTGAAATTTCATCTTCATCTTCCTCATCATGTGAGAGCTCATAATCAAGATCTAGTGAATCATCCTCCTCAGATACATCTTCTTCACTTAACTTAGCACTAATATCATTATCCAGCTCATCTTCAGAAATTTCATCTTCAAGTTTGTCAAACTCTAGCTCATCACCAACTAGATCTAATTTTGAAGATAGGTTTGTGGGTTGAAGGGGTATGTACTGATTTCCCACTTCCACATAAATGTCACTAGGAGGGTTGTTTAGTTTTTTAGTGATATTGTGGGGACCAGCAGATTCCTTACTCTTAGATGCTCTTTTAGGGGTCAACTTTTTCCTATTCCCAATAGTTGACCAAACTTTACTACTTTTACTAACACTTACTGCTTCTTGTGTCATCAACAACCCATCATCTTTATCATTTACTACATATACAGGTAATGCTCTAGTTTCAACAGCTAACTTAGACAATTCCACAGCACTAGCATCATCAGTGACCTTCATTGACCCCTCCTCAAGATGATACCAAAGAGAAAAGTCATATTTTACCCCAACATCCTCTTTAACAATTCCTTCTAACTCAAAATATGACATCTTATCTAGGTCTACTGAAATGGTTTTACACATCCCACTTAAATACTCAAAACCCACCCCTCTTTTTTTGAATGTCCCACCATACCAAAACTTCAATGTAATGAAATCATTCATATTAGCCTAAAAACAATCAAAAAACACTAAATTACAAAGAATTTCAACTTAAAAACAAGTATTAATCATAGATGAGAATGAAAAATTTTTGAAAAAATGAACCCTAATTTTTGGGTGTTTGCAAAATTAGATGATAAATTATGCAATTGAGAAGAATAAACTAACCATTATAGGCCAATCTTGGATGAGGATCTCTGCGTGAGTTGATTGTCAAGCTTGGGAGGGATGAAGTTCTGGTTATTCTGCGTGAATGAGCAACGTAAATGAGAGAAGATGAAGCTGGGTATTTTGAGAAGAATGACAGGAGAGAGAAATGAGAGAAGATGAGTGAGTTTCTTGATTTATTAATTAAACTTTTGTTAAAAATAAATTCTAACCGGTAAAGGGTAAAATGATATACCAATGGAAAATATATGTCAAAGGTCGTATTATTCGTGGTTAATTGAAAGTTCGTATTATTCGTGGAAAATAGGTGAAAGGTCGTATTATTCTGGGTAATTTTTCCATAATTTTTTGACTAGATTAAGCTGAATCAAATGCTAAACTAAACTAGATTCACCCGAATCAAACTTATTTTATCAAACTTAACTTGATTCAGCCGAATCAAAACATTTATTTTTGCTAAACTAAACTTAATTCAGCTGAATCAAACTTATCTTTAGCTAAACTACACTTAATGTTGTTGAGTTGAACTACTTTTTAGATTAACAAAACTTAATGCAGCTGAATCAACTCAAAAAAATTTTGATTCATCAATTGAATCAAACATATATTTTTTTCCTAAACTATACTTGGTTCAGCTAGACAAATTTATAAAATATAAATTAGCAATTCTTTTACCGTATATGATACTACCAATTTTGCTTTTATATATTTTCTTTTATTTATAAATATCCACTATTATAATTCATTATGGTTATTTTATTAGTCTTTGTGCTAAAAGCTTATAAGACTAGAGACAAAGTCAATAATAATAATAATAATAATAGAATGTGGGTGTTCAGCTTGTCGCTCGACTCTTTACCAATTTCTTGTAAATTCGTTTCCGTGAAATAGAATGTGGTTTATTATAATAATAATAATAATAATAATAATAATAATAATAATAATAATAATAATAATAATAATGATAATAATAATAATAATAATAATAATAATAATAATAACAAGTGCTCTCTTAAGAGACCGTCTTTTGTAAAGACGACTCTTAAAAGTCCAACTCAAACCTATCCTTAGAGTTGTAACAATATATATTAAGTATTAGATTGGACTTATGAGAACCGTTTCTACAAATGACGTCATCCTAAGTAAGAATTTGTGGAATAATAATAATAATAATAATAATAATAATAATAATAATAATAATAATAAATATTCGGAATTGCAAACCACCTTCTAAGAATTTGAGTACCATTTACATTTACCATCCCGCCACGTCTCCCATTATACATACCCACCAGTACCACTTCCTTCTCAAAATTAGAATAGAAACCACCTTTAGTGACCTTCTAAAACCTCTGGTACTCGATTGCTCAAGTATTCTCACAATTCGATCTTAATAGGTACTCGATTTTTCTCCCTCATTTTTGCAGATTTAGATATTCCTCGGGTGTTGATTGTGGGTCATTTCGGGTAGCATTATGTCGAGTACCTATTGGGTTAAAAACGAGTTCGAGTTGTAGCAGGTAGGGCGCAAATCGAGTTCGGTTAACGACATCATCGGGTTCATATCGGGTGTGGGTTATTCTCGAGTCGGGTGTCGGTCGATTATGGGTCTAAAATATCCGGGTACATGTCGGGTTACGGGTCAACATCAGGTCGGGTTTCGATCGGTTACAGGTCACTACACCTCGGGTCAACTAACGGGTCGGATACAGGTCGATTTCGGGCGGTATTACAGTTCGGGTCAATTTTTTACAGCCCTATTTAAGACCCAATTGTTGAGACATAAAATCTATCCCAATAATACTACAAATTTAACTTATATATTGAAAAACATATCACTAATTTATATTTTTAATGTAGGGTTGTTAATTTTTTATTTTGAATTTCATTATAAAGTGATTTAAAGATACTTTATTTGTCTTTTACTCGCATATGTAATTGTCATAAAATCATATTGTGACATTTATGAGAAATATCACTAGAATCAATGTCGAGAAAAACTTTAGTATTCCCTCCAATTCACTACTAATGTCTCATTTGCTATTTGCACTCTATCAAATGCACTTATTCAATCCATAATATCTCTAATTGTGCAAAACTAAAATTACGAAAATTTGATATGAATTATCCTTGCATTGAGACGAATCAAACAACATCCCACATGATTATGTTTTAACTTATACATTGATAATAAAATACAAATTAAGAATAAGAGATGGTGTCCAAAAAATAAATGGAACGTTAGTGCTAAAATTGGAGGGAGTATAATTTTTTATCATGCTACTAAATGGTCTAATATATGTCACTAAATTAACTATATATACGATTACAAATTTAAAGTAATGATGCTTAAATTAAATGTCACTAAATATATCATACAAAACATATACTATATAGGAAAAATTACTTAGAATAATCCAAACTATTCATGTTTTTCCTACAATAATCTCATCTATTGATTAACCATGAATAATCCCAACTTTGAGGGGCATTTTCCTAGAATAAACCCGGTGACCGGATGACTAGCTATAACAAGTTTTATTTTTTTTAAAAAAAAGATAAATAAAATAATATGTCAAAAAAAAATGTTAAAAAAATATTCATAAAAAATCTATGATTTTTTTATTATTTAGAATTTTTTTATGTAATTTTTCAATAATATTTTCTAATTTTAAATTAATATTTAATTTATTTTTTTGGTGAATTACCTACTATAGTAGGTCATCAGGTTACCCAAGTATATTCTAGGAAAATACCCCTCAAAGTTGGGATTATTCATGGTTAATCAATAGTTGGGATTATTATAGGAAAATCATGAATAGTTTGGATTATTCTAGGTAATTTTTCCTACTATATATGTGTAGTAAATTAATAGGCTATTATTATTATCATTGTGTAGGTCGTCAACGAAGTGATGTAAATAGTTATGTATGCAATTGTAGGTACACTATGTTTGGATAGTAATTTAGGAGAAAAAAGAAAAGAAGGGAATGGAGAGTGCATCATGTTTGTTTAGACGGAGAAAAAAAAAGTGTTTTTTCTTCAAAGCATTCGACTTTAGAAGTTATGTTATTACAACCGTACCACTCTTGTATGAGACCGTCACACCGTGAGACGAGTCCATACAAAAAGCTTATTATGCTAGAAGTTTTTATTATTGATCTATTCAATCAGAGTATAGACACGTCTCATGGTAAGACCGTCAGATACAAGAATTTATGATTTTATTATTATCAAAATATTCATACCAATGGCGAGCAAGAGAATATAAATAACCTTCCATCCAGTACTCTTTCCGGCCATAATTGATGAATTTTTATTATAAATGAGTTTTTTGTATATTGATGATAAAGGCCACTTGATACAGGATGGGAAAATGGCCCCTATTTATAGCCATACATAATGGAAGAAATATTACTTGGACCTAATGGAAGAAATATCTATGGCGACAAAATTTTCAATTCACTAAAAAAATTTGAATTAATTAAAATTAAGAGGAAATAGCAAAAAAAAAATTTAAAAAAAAAAACAGAGGAAAAAGTAATTACTTCTCTAAAATAATTTTAAAAATTAATGGCGCAAAAAATAATGCTAATGCATATAACCAACAGCTAGCTGCTTCATTTGATGTTTTTTCTATTGCAACAACTTTGTGTTTTATGTAAACCTCCAAATTAACTCATAGCTAACAAATTTTATGGATCATAATATATTTTTTTGAAAATAATAATAAAGTTTGAGGTTACATAGGTGATTGGCTTCTTTAGATGATTATCAAGAGTCGTCTCGAATATTTTAAAGGCCCTAAGCGAGAAATAAAACATGGGCCCTTAATTTCATATCAATCGTACATTTTCGGGACCCAGAGCGAGATATAAAACATGGATTCTTTAAAAACAAATGCATGTTCCATTGAAAAAAGGGATAAAATTGCTCTTAATTAGTAATTAACAAAAACATAATTAAATTTCAAACTTACTTGTTTATCACTTAAAATTCTCCTGATCTCCCATCAAAGATGTCAACTGTCAAGAATATTAGTTAAAAATTAATGTATTCATATATAAGCCCTAAATTATACGTTAATAACTATTGTAATAAAAAATTAATACATATTGTATTTTTGTGTTCATTAATAATTTCCCTCATCGAAAGTATTCTTTCCCTCAATTATCCTGTGAAACACCATTCATCCATTTTATAGTTCAGCTCAGAAAAAACAATGAATTTGGATATCATCAACACAAAGAAAGATCTCACACGTGGTATGTATTAATTATGTTGATGTATAAAATTTTTTCCATTGATTAAAATTAAATTTCCGCTGATATTTTCAGTAAAGTTAAATTAGGTGTAAGGCTATGACAGGATAAATATGTTGAACAAGTTTATAATCACATTCAAAATGTTCGAAGTGATTGGTAAGATTCATAATGGTTCTAAATTATGTGTTAATTTTCACCCTAATGTGCATTATTATGAACAATGAGATGAAATACAAGAGAAAAGAAAAGGAACTTCAGAATTATTATTCCAATCAATTGTGTTTACAAGAGGTAGGCAATGGGTATATATAGGAATCAAGAACCTAATAAAGAACTAGAGTTAGTTACTGGTGTAACTAACTTTCTGTTACAATATAACAAGTCATGAGCTTAATGTTGTGCTGCTTCCTCTTGATGTCAATAACCTTATACTCAACATCCCCCCTCAAACTAGGATGGGTAGACCATGCCTAGTTTGCTAAGAACGGTCTTGAAATTTGTAGAAGGTGGTATCTTTGTAAGAACATCAGCTAATTGGTGTTTAGTGGGAAGGTAGGATAGCTGAATTAGTCCTTTTAGGACTTTATCTCTAGTGAAATGACAGTCTACTTCTATGTGTTTGATCCTGTCATGGAAAATAGGATTCTTGGCAATGTATATTGCAGACTGGTTATCACAGTGAAGAGTGATAGGTTTAAGTTTTTCTAGACTTAATTCTTCTAGTAGTCTTACAATCCATGTTATTTCAGCAGCTGTGCATGCCAAGGCTCTATATTCTGCCTCTGAGCTGGACTTAGAAACAGTTCCCTTTTTCTTTAATTTCCATGAAACATGTGATAAGCCAAGCATCACAAGGTAGCATGTTACTGACCTTCTAGAGTCAACACAAGACCCCCAGTCACTATCTGAAAAGGCCTGTACAGTTATCTTGTTGGATGCTTTGAGATAGATGCGTTGTCCACAGGTGTTGCATGATAAAATTAAGAAGAGTAGTAGAAATTAGGGTTTAGGGGTTTTTGAATACTGATGTTGTATTATATTTCAAATGAATACATGGGTGCATATATACAAAGACATATCCTAAATTATTAATTAAGGCTAGTCTAAGCTAAAAGAAACAAGTCAACATTCTAAAATAATATTCTAAATTACTACTTTCCTACACTCCCCCTCAAGTTAGGTCTTCGGGTCACCAATATCTAACTTGCATAAAGTTCGCTCGAATGCTTCTGAAGTAACGGCCTTTGTAAGGATGTCTGCTAACTGATCTTTCGATCTCACAAAGAGAAGACTTATTATCTGCTTCTCAAGTTTCTCCTTTATGAAATGTCTATCGATCTCTACATGTTTCGTTCGATCATGTTGAACCGGGTTCTCTGAGATGCTGATGGCGGCCTTGTTATCAGAATACAACTTGCATGTCTTCTTCTGTGGGAAGTGTAATTCGCTCAGGAGCTTTCTCAACCACATAATCTCTGTGATTCCTTTGGCAATACCTCTAAATTTAGCATCTGCACTTGATAGGGCTACCACCTTTTGCTTCTTACTTTTCCATGTAACCAAGTTTCCCCCAACCAGTGTAAAATACCCCGAAGTTGATCTCCTGTCATCTCTATCTCCTACCCAATCTGCATCTGTGTAGGCAAGGAGATCTAGGTGATCATTCTTCTTGAATAGAATCCCTTTGCTGCTTGTACCTTTCAGGTACCTTAGAATCCTCATGACAGCTGTCATATGATGAATTTGTGGACGATGATAAATCTACTCACCACTCCAACGGCATACGCAATGTCTGGGCGTGTGGGAGAAAGGTAAATGAGTTTTCCCACCATTCTTTGATATTATCCTCTATAGGCTAGCTTTTCACCTTCGATCATTTGGAGACCATGGTTCGCAACAATAGGTGTTTCCGCAGGTTTACAATCAACCATGCCTGTCTTTGCTAACAAATCAAGAATGTATTTTCTTTGATTAATGAAAATACCTCCTTTTGATCTCAATACCTCAATTCCAAGAAAATACTTGAGTCGTCCCAAGTCCTTCATTTCGATTTCGCGAGATAGTTGTTCCCTTAGAGTACAGATCTCTTCCTTGTCATCCCCCGTAATGATCATATCATCCACATAGATTATCAAACAAGTAACACGATCATTTCGTCTCTTAAAGAATAAAGTATGATAAGAGTTGCTTTGTTTGTATCCAAATTTTGTCATTGCTGAGGTGAATCTCCCAAACCAGGCTCTTGGAGATTGCTTTAGACCATAGAGAGCTTTGTTCAACTTGAAGCCTTCCCCAACCTTATAGCCATCAGAGAAACCCGGTGGAGCCTTCATGTACACCTCCTCTTCAATTTTCCCGTGTAAGAAGGCATTTTTCACATCAAACTAGTGTAGCGACCAATCTTTGTTTGCCGCAACAGCGAACAGGACTCGGATTGTGTCAATCTTTGCTACTGGAGAGAAAGTTTCGAAGTAATCTACCCCATAAGTCTGTGTGTACCCTTGTGCTACCAATCTTGCTTTGTACCGCTCAATAATACCATCTGCCAAATATTTGATGGTATATACCCATTTGCACCCAACCATCTTCTTTCCCCTTGGTATCTCATAGTTCTCCCAAGATTCATTTCTGTCAAGAGCTGAAATTTCTTCTTCTATTGCCCTTTTCCAATTTGGATCCCGAATAGCATCTTCAACTGTGCGAGGCACATCATTGGAATAGAGAGAAGTATTAATGGCAACTGCTGTCTGTGAGAGATTCATATTACTTTCTTTGTTCACTAAATATCTTGAGCGTTGTGCCTCATATTCCGGATCATATCTCTTCGGAGGAATACCCCTCGTACTCCTTGGTGGTAGCTCATATTTGCGAGGTAACTCAACACTTAGAACTTCATTAGCAATATCAATCAAAGTCTCATGAATTACCTCTTGTTCAGATTGCTCTCCAGATGCTTCGGACAAGACAGGAGTAGTCTGAGGAGGATGTACTATATCTTCAGTGACAACAGCTGTGGGATTAGCTACTTACTCTGTAGGGTCATGATCAGTTACAGGATCTGGATTGATAGCAATAGGATATGTTAATCAGCTTAGGTCGTCACCACTCATAGTCTCCCCCTGAGAACTAAGCTGGGGGTAGTAGTATGAACTCTCAAAAAAGTCACAATCCATAGTTGTGTACATTTTGTTGTGGAGAGGATCAAAACATCGATAGCCTTTCTGATTGACCCCATATCTCATAAAAACACACTTTACAGCCCGAGGTTCAAGTTTGCTTCGAGCTTGTTTGGGAAGATGAACATATATGACACACCCCAAAGACTCGAGGGGGTAAGGAATGAGAAGATGGAATAATAGTATGGGTCTGAAGAGTTTCCAAGGGGGTTTTGAAGAGGAGGGCTTTTCTGGGAAGGCGATTAGTCAAGGCCAAAAATGAGCTGGGACATGAGATTCAAACATTAATGCTCGGGTCATCTCAAGGAGTATGCGGTTTTTTCGTTCAGCAACTCCGTTCTGTTGTGGAGTATTTGGGCATGTGGTCTGATGAATTAAGCCATGAACTGAGATGAAGTGTTTTATGTCCAGGTTTACATATTCCCCCCCCCCCCCCCCCCCCCATTGTCTGACCTAAGAATTTGAGGTTGGGCTTGGAATTGAGTTATGAGCATATTATAGAATTTCACAAAAACATCATACATCTCAGATTTATGTTTCAAGAAGTACACCCAACTCATGCGAGTACAATCATCCACAAACAAAACAAAGTACGTAAAACCATGTGTAGTAGAATCAGGAGCTGGACCCCAAACATCAGAATGAATCAAAGTAAATAGTTTTATACTATGGGTCAAACTCGGAGAATAAGTATGCTTATGACTCTTTGCTAGGACACATGCCTCACAATCTAGGGGTGCATTACAATTATTAAGTGAGGGAAAAACACGTTTCAAATACCCAAGTGAAAGATGACCTAGACGCCTATGCCACATCCACATTTGATGATCCGGTGACCCACGCGTGTGCAAAGTGTGACCCTGTTGAGCAGCCTCATCCACATAGTACAAGCTTCCCCTTTTAGTACCACGTCCAATGATTTTCCCTGTCCGGGCATCCTGTACAACACAACCATTAGAAGTCAACAAAACAGTACAGTTAAGTTCTTTAGTCAATTGACTAACAGATAATAACTTATGAGATAGGCTAGGCACAAGGAGACAATTTTTTAAATGAATAGATGGAGAAATATCAACAGCTCCCGCCTGAGCCACACCAATACACTCTTTATTAGCAGTCTAAATATGGGTGCGATGAGTAGGAACATTTGAACGCATATCAGAAGGGTCGAAAGTCATTGTATCTGTGGCCCCACAATCAAAAATTCAAGGAGATGAATTAGGCTTGCAAAGAACACGCAAACCTTGTGAAATATTGGACGGTAAATAAGGTGTGTGGACTGTATCTGTAATATGGGTTGGGAAAATATCATGGACCACTTGAGAGTGTTGGATGTGGCCCATATTAGGCGTTTGGGCTGAATAAAAAGGATTGGATTTTTTAATAAGGGTTTTGTTTTGAGTACAAAAGCAATTTTTAGAACGTTGCGCCTCATGTACTCCTCCCTCAAGCTTTTCTCTTTCCTCTTTGTTTATTCTTGTGATTGTTCTCTTGCTTCTCAACCACGATGTGGCCATTAATGGAGATATCGCTTTTGCGTGGCCAGAGTTAGTTGCAGTGGCGAGGAGGGTGTTGCTGTCGGTCCGGTTCACTGGAATTTTGGTGGCGATTTTCCTCTCTTGTAGCACACGCCACCAAATACACCGGAGCGAGGAATATTCCGACCGATGGTAAGGGATAAAGGTAAGCCGCAGATTTTGTGATGATATTCATTTAGTGGGTTGGAGTTTTTTGGGTTGTTGTCTAAGTTTTATTACCGGAGAATGGCATCCGGTATGGTGTCGGGATTGACTGATATCACTAAAGTTTTGTGGTTGAGTTACTAATTCCAGTAAGATTTGTCTTGAAGGGTTTTTAATTGTATCCATAATATGTGAGATATTTTGGTAGATGATGAGAACCGAGATAGTTATCGGATCTCAAATCGAAACCTTACGGCTCTGATACCATGATAAAATTAAGAAGAGTAGTAGAAATTAGGGTTTAGGGGTTTTTGAATACTGATTTTGTATTATCTTTCAAATGAATACATGGGTGCATATATACAAAAACATATATCCTAAATTAGTAATTAAGGCTAGTCTAAGCTAAAAGAAACAAGTCAACATTCTAAAATAATATTCTAAATTAAAACTTTCCTACGTTGTCAACATAAGACAAAGTGTGTTGTAGTGCTTGCCAATGAGGCTTTCTAGGTTTTTGCATGTATTGACTCATAGTTTGGTCGGCATATGCTAAATCTGGTCTGGTATTAGTCACATAATTCAGTTTCCTAACTATACTCCTGTATGGTGTTGGATCATCTAGGAGTTTTTCTTCAAAGGCTGAGAGTTTCAAATGTATTGCTAATGGGGGTTAATGACTGCCTTGTAGTTTTGTTTATATAGTGTTCATTTATCAAATCTTTGGTGAACTTATTTTGGGACAAGACTACCCAATCATTAAGGTAGTTCACTTCTATTCCAATGAAGAAGTGTAGTTTTCCTAAATCTTTTATGCTGAATACTTTGTCCAGGTGTGTTTTAATACTATTCATTTCTTCTGTATTGTTGCCAGTTAATAATATATCATCAACATAGATGGCTAGGATAGTTATACTCCCTTGTCCTTTTTTTGTGAATAGAGAGTAATCATTTTTTGATTGATGGTATTGTTGTTTTGTGAGCCCATGCATTAGTTTTGCAAACCACTATCTTGATGCCTGCTTTAAGCCATATATTGATTTCTTGAGTTTGCATACTTTGTTTATCGTGTTACCATAACCTTGAGGCATTTGCATGTACACTTCCTCCTTTAAGTCTCCATGGAGGAAGCCATTGTTGACATCTAATTGGTATAGAGGCCATGCTTTGTGTGCTGCCACAGCAATTAGGCACCTAATTGTAGTCATTTTCACAACTGGTGAGAATGTCTCATCATAGTCTATGCCAAATTTATGATTGTATCATTTTGCCACAAGCCTTGCGTTATACCTTTCCAAGGCTCCATTGACATTAAGCTTGACTTTGAATATCCACTTGCATCCTATAGCCTTTTTTCCTGGAGGCAAGGTTACTATTTCCCAAGTTTGGTTTTTCTCTAATGCATTTATTTCCTTTTGCATAGCTTCTTTCCATTTAGGGTGTGAGGCTGCTTCTTTGAAGGTTTTTGGCTTAGTATGAGCAAGTTGACTTTCTAATACTTTATTTGTTTATCTTTGTTTTCTACAAAACCACAACAATGCTTGACTATACTACAGTATCAATCTTCAAGCTGTGCTGGTAGTTTAATGGTTCTCTAAGACTTTCTTGGGATGATAGGATTGTCAGAAGGAGTTATATCATCTTGATCCGCTTTCGTAGTTGATAAAGCCGTAACCTCTTGTAGGCAAGACATCCAACAAACCGTCGTACCACCTAAAGTGAATAACATACTCGAAGTTGACTTTTTACTATCAAGATCACCCGCAAAATCAGAATCGCAATAACCAATAAGTCCGTTGTCGTCAATACCAAACTTAAGGCATACATCCGATGTACCCTTTAAGTATTTAAGAAGCCACTTAACCGCATCCCAATGCTGTTTTTCAGGATTTTCCATGTATCTACTAACCATGCTAACCACTTGTGCTATATCCGATCGGCTGCATACTATAGCATACATAATAATCCCAACGACATTTGTGTATGGAATACCCCTCATATCTTCTTCTTCTTGCTTGGTCCGAGGGCATAAATCTTTTGAGAGCCTAAAATGAGAAGCAAGAGTAGTAGAAACTTTCTTGGCACCGTCCATTTAAAACCTCTTTAACACCTTCTCAATGTATATTGTTTAACGTAGATACAAATGTCCATTGTTTCTATCCCTTACAATCCCCATCCATAACATCTTTGCATACAAAATCTTTCATGTCAAACTCTTTTGACAATTGACCTTTTAGCACCTCCACCTCAAGCAAACTCTTGGAAGCAATCAACATGTCATCGACATATAATACTAGGTAGATCAAGGGCCCCGCATTCGTACTCCTCATGTAGACACAACTATCATTGCCTTGGAGAGTGCTTTAAGCCAAACAATGACTTCTCCTACTTACACACATGATTTTCCTTTCCGATCACCTCAAATCCTTTCGGTTGTTGCATGTAAATCTCCTCGTCTAAATCACTGTGGAGAAAAGCCGTCTTTACATCCAATTGATGTAACTCTAAGTCCTCCATAACCACCATAGCAAGTAGGGATCTAATCGAAGAATGTTTCGCCACCGAAGAGAGCACCTCATGGAAAAAAATGCCTTCGACTTGTGAATAACCTTTTGCAACTACTCTCACTTTGTAGATAGGACCACTTTCACTTGATAACCGTTTTTTCTTTTTGAAGACCCACTTACATCCTACAATCCTCTAATTCCAAAGCTGAACATTACACAAACCAAGGCCACTAACCTTTTTAGGAGTACAAACTGACATCCAATTGATATTACCAGCTTAGATGATTGGGCAACCCCAAACCAGAGAAAAGAGCGACAAATGGAATTAACAATATTGATAACTCTTTTCAGAAGAATAAAGGTTTGGCACCAGTACAAAGTAATCTCTATCAATACAAAGATGATGAGTCGCAGTCTCGCAGCATATGAGAGATGTTTACTCTGCCAAGAACTGATACGCTTTGTCATTTTATCCGCCAATTGCTCACATTCAGTAATACTAAGGCGTTTGGATGAGAGAGGAACACCGAGATATCTAAAGGGTAGTGTACCAAGTGCAACTTGAGATATGTCCTGAATATCCTCCTTTAGAGCATCATCAATTCCAGCCAAATAGACAGCAGATTTTCCTGTATTAGCATGAAGCCCCAAAGTATTGGAGAATGGCTTGATGTAGTCACAAACAACCCTAATGGAGGAGAAATCACCTTTGTAGAAAATCATCAAATCATCCGTAAAACATAGGTGTGTGAGGTTAATGGACTTGCATCGAGGATGAAACCCGAAAGTACCGACAATACTCTTCAAACTTCTAGACAGGTACTCCATTCCAAGAACAAATAACAGGGGTGATAGGGGATCACCTTGCCGCAACCCTCGTTTCGCTGCAAAAATGTTAGTGGGAGAGCCATTGATCATTAAGAGATAACTTGTAGATGTAATGCAAGCCATGATAATCTTGATGAAGCAATGAGGAAAATTAAGAACCACAAGCTTCTCTTTAAGAAATTGCCAATTCACGTATCATAAGTAGGGATGGTCATGGGGCGGGTCTGGAGCGGGTCTGGAGCGGGTCCCACCAGACCCAGACCTGGACCCTTTTAATTTTTTGAGATCCAGACCTGGATCTGGACCCTAAGGGTCCAAAATTTTCAGACCCAAACCCAGACCCAGACCCTCCGAATCTGATGGGTCTAGGGTCGTTAATGGGTCCTTAGTGGGTCTAAAGAAAATCTCTTTGATTTGTTAAATTTGAAACATTTGTAAGTCCTTATATTTTTCGTATATTTATAAGAGTTATTAATTGTATTTTACAAATATTTAATACTAATTTAACATCTAAACTCGCATAGCGTCACCCATATACGCTTAAATTCTATTATAAACACTAGTTCGAGTCCATGAAATAAGGGTAATTGGGTTAGCACTTAGCAAGTAGCATATACATTATTTATGTATATTATGATTATATGGAAAAAAAATAAGTGTTGTGGGCGTAAATCATACGTAGAAGATAAATAAAAATGGACAATGTAATATTTATAAGGGTACAAGGGGCGGGTCTAGGGTCCGAATATTGGACCCGGACCCGGATCCGCCAATTATTTTTTAGATCCAGATCCGACCCGGATCCGAAGGGTCTCAAAAAATAAGATCCAGACCCTCAAAAAAGGGGCGGGTCTAGGGCGGGTCCAACAGGGTCCTAGACCCGTGACCATCCCTAATGATAAGCCTTGCATAGGTCGATCTTCATAAGACAACTCGAAGCATAGCCATGCCTAGAATAATGTTTGATGATATCTTGAGACATTAAAATGTTATGCATTATTATATCACGACCAGCAACAAATGCTCGTTGAGCTTGATCAATTAGATTGTCTAACACAACTTTCAGCATAGAGCATATAAGTTTAGAAATACACTTATATAACATGTGACAGCAAGAGATCGATCAGAAATCACCTGGGGTAACTAGGCTATTCACCTTCGGGATCAACGTAATCCCGTAACGTTCCAACTCTTGAGCATCTTGCCATTCTCGAAAAATTGATTAACCGCGGCAACAATATCGTCCCCCAATATCTCCCCAGTAGCCTTATAGAATTTACAATTGAAACCATCACTAGTGGAAAAAAGCCTATTGGCTGCTATTTATTGGCTGCGGGTTTTAATGTATATGCAACCAATACTCTATTTCTAAAAAAAATGGCTAAAAGGCTGCTGTTGTCCCACCTGTCCGCAACCAATACTCAATTTCTAAAAAAAAAAGTCATGGGCTGTGGTTTAATTAATGTCCGCAGCAAAAGCCCAGCCCAAAATACAAAACCCTAATAAGTTTTGAGAAGGGCGCCGTATTTACTAAATTAAAGGCGCCTCTTGCCTTGTCTTCTAAAAACCCTTTAGAAAATATCAGATATCAGATCTAAATACCCTTGCCTTGTCTTAAAATTTCAAGATCTTGCACCTTTCATTACAATTCTTGGTCTTCTTAAAATTCTTCTTAAAATTCTTCTTCCTTAAGGGCGTCTCAGATCTTCAAGGGCGTTGTTCTTCTTAAAATTCTTGCACCTTTCATTACAATTTCTTGGTCTTCTTCCTTCATTGAAAAGGCGTCTCAGATCTTGCACCTTTCATTACAATTTCTCTGCTTCGAAATTCTTCTTAAAATTCATCTCAAAACCCTTATCTTTAAGATCTGGGTAATATCGGGTAATTTCAAGATCGGGTAATTTCAAGATCAAAGGCTGTTGCGGTTTGTTCTCATTTGCTTCAAAACCTTCATCAATGGCGTCCTTGAAGATAACGAAGATTTTGGCGTCCTTGAAGATTTTGAAGAAACCTTGAATATCTAGGTTCTTCATTTCTTTTTTGTAAATTTCGTTTTTTTGTAAGTTCTTCGTTTTTTTGAAGATTGTAATTTATGGGTAAAGGTGTTTTTTTTTTAATGTTCTGAGTCGTTTTATTTGTAAGTTCTTCGTTTTTTGAGTTCTTTGTTTGTTCTTGGAAGATATGGAAGATATGTAAGTTCTTCGTTTTCGTTTCGTTTTATTTCGTTTTATTTCGTTTGGTTTTTTTTTTAATTTCTTTCTTGGAAGATGTTGTTTGATGTCCTTTTTCAGAATTCGTTTTAGAATTCTGAAATTTTTTTTTTATTTTGAAAAAAGACTAAAGGGCTGCGGTTTTTTGACCTGTCCGCAGCCCATAAGCCTTTTTTTGGCTGCGCATAAAAATCGCAGCCATTCTCAAATATTTTTTGCTGCTACAATAATGGCTGGGGTCGAAATACGCAGCCCATAGGGGCTTAAAAACCGCAGCAAATAAGGATTTTTCCACTAGTGCATCCAGCCCCGGTGCCTTATCATCCGGAATACTCCACAAAGCATGTTATATCTCAGCAGGAGAAAAATAAAGATCTAGTAAATGATGATGCTGCGTGGAGAGGATAGGGCCTTAATACGCCGTGTCAATATTGATCGTTATCCTACCCTTATCCTCAACATAGAAGAGATCAGAATAAAAATCCAAAAAAGCCTTGTGAATTTCAGAAGGCTCAGTGATGTCTCTCCCTTGGAATCTAACAAAGGAAATCCTATGATGCCGTGATCGACATTTAATACTCTAGTGAAAAAACGCAGTGTTATCATCACCAAATTTTATCCAGTTCACCTAGGCCTTTTTTCTAAGACCAGCTTCAAGCTCTTTTTTAAGATGATGATAATGAGTAGCAGCAGCTTGTTCTTTAGAAGCTAAGGAAGGGTCAGCAAAATTCGGAGTCACCTCAACATGAATGAATTGACTATGACATGAAAAAACATCCACATGAACATCTGTACTCCGCCAAGCGACAATAATACGAAACTCCATCATGCCACGCTAAGTCAGTAGTAAAGCACCGGTTAGGAAACATACGAAGATAACAAGCCTAGCCCTTTACACTTCACCTAAGTTTCCAAGAGACCAATAAGCTAACGTTATTCTGTGATATAAATTGAGCAACCTCGATATGTTTTATAGCCTTATCAAGATCCCTAACAGTCCAAGCTCCCAGCGCTACATTATTAAACTTAACATCCCCACAAACATCTTGCTCTACACTTAAGACGTCAAAGCCATAAACTCATACCAATACGGAACATCAAGAGCACGTAATTTCACCCACACAGGCACTGATGTTAGACTAGAGTTGTATAGGATATAGTAGGGCAATTTTAGAATTTTTCGAATAGTTGGTGTGCAAGAAGTATTATGAGGCACATCAGTAGCAGAAACATGCGAAGGAGATGTAATAGTAGGCATAGGAACCTTACCTGCCTGCAAGGCTGGGCTTCTCTTGACTAGCTGCAGCTTGAAAGAGGTATCTCTCATGAGAGGATGAAGATTCACGAGATGAACTAGCCTCAGATTGCTACCGCACAGTGTTGCTAATGAGAGAAGCTCTCGCTAGTTAGAGGAAGCTTATTAATATTATTATTATTATTATTATTATTATTATTATTATTATTATTATTATTATTATTATTATTATAATATTGTTAAATATAACTTTAAATGTAACTTTGTTAGTTAATGCAACAAAAATACATGTAGATAAATTTGGGTCAACTACTACAAATTAAAATCACTTAAGTTGAAGACAAAGTAACTATGTCTCGATTTTCTTTTTACTGGAATTAGTTAATGCATCAAAGTAACTTTATAAATGTAGTGTAAATATATTATAGTAGGATTCGTTCATGTATTTAATTAGTTTAGATTAGTCAACTTGTCTTGTCACTTAAAATATGAATTTTTTTACGGACTAAATTCCGACCAAAAATTCAGTCGAAAATTAGTCGGAAAAGTTACTAGTAAATTTTTTTTTTTAATTTAAAATTACGACCAAAAAGTATTTTATTAGTAATTTATTCGAAATTTTCGACTAATGCCTGTTAGTCGGATAATCAGTCGGAAATTTGCGACTGTTTCTGTTAATCGGAAATTTTTATTAGGAAAAATTGTATTTTTGTGTAGTGAAATGATTAAAAAAATACGCAATTGATTTCATAGCTTTTGTATAAAAATAACAATTTCGTATTACTACATCACTACAAAAAAACATATGGGTTTTAGACGCTAAGGACGGAGCTTTTAGACGCTTTTTTGCGTCTAAAATAATCTTTTAGACGCTTTTCCAAGCGTCTAAAAATCAAGTGTCACAAAACTTTTAGACCCTTTTTTTAGACGCTTTGTGGTGTCCAAAATTGTTTACTTTTAGACGCTTTTTTCCGTTACAAGACTTTTGCCCACTTACTTTTTCATATATTATCAACTCATTTGTGACGGAGAAAAGCGTCTAAAAAGTGGATTTAGACATTTTAGAGCGTCTAAAATAGTTTAATTTTGGACACTTTAATGCGTATAAAATATTTTGTGTTTTTTTTTACACTTTAAAGCGTCTAAAATATTTGTGTTTTAGACATATTAAAGCGTCAGAAACACTAAAAATCTAACCATAATAGTTTAGATTTGTGACATTCAAAAGTGTCTAAAAGCCCTTTACCTAGTTGCTTTTTAGTGAATTTGGTTGGGTACTTTTCCATTAAAAGGCAATGTACAATTTTTCACATCAAGCTCATGGCATATAATTTTTTACCCATAACCAAAAAAATATACTTAAAATAAAAAGCAACTCACAATTAATTAACTTACGTATGTATATATATGGTACAGAGCAAATTGTCATGGACTATATATGCTCAAATATCAAAATATCTATATCGATTACAACAAATCTAAAAGGATATCCAACATAGTCTGTATTGAAGTTCTCTTGACAATTGACAATATAAAAAGCTTATAGTAATCTAAGAAAGTAATCCACAAGCTTCTTCATTCCAAGCTAAGTCTACTAGATGAAAAGTTAAAACCTGCAAAAAAAAAGGATTGATGATTACTTTAGTTATAAAAATAAGAATGACATAAAAAAAACAAGTTAATAGTGATGATCATTAACCCCTTATCATTAAAATTTGACTTTTTTTGGAAAAATCGAGAAAGTTCTGTAGAAATTTCGGCAGAGTTTCATTTGTAAAATAAACATTCCAAAAATTTCAAAATCACCTGCAAACAATAAAATACCAAATCCAAACCCAACCATCAACAAATTCCAACAATCAAAGCATACAAAAAATGCATCAAACCTCAAAAGGTGGAAACTTCTCCCAATGTCAAAAATAAACTATTACAACTAAATTAAATATAAACTAAATAAATCGTTGATCTTCTAAATCCACAATATTATACAAGTATCAACTAGATTAATAAATAAAAACCACATACCAGCATCAACGTAAATACATTGCATTCCATCTTCTATTCTCTTAACCTAAAATAAAATATAAAACACATATTATTACAAATCCATAATATTATACAAGTATAAATTAGATTTCTTCATTCTGCAGAAAAATACTTACCTATCCTTGAGTTTGTTCATGTTTTTCTATAAAAGAAGCCACACGATTAAGTTGAGCAAGAACTTGTTCATTTTTAGCTCTTAGTTCTTCATTTGCCTTTTCAAGATCTTCATTTCTTTTTTGAAGTTCTGATAGAACTTCATCACTTTTCCTCTCAGCAGACACAAGGTAAGATTTGATACTCATTACTTCACTCGAAATAACTCCACCATTACCTAACTTGGCCTTCCTATATATAGCTTCGGGACCAAACACATGGTTTCAAGTAACCCCAACACCATAACCAACTAAACGTTGATTAGGTTTTTCAGCATCATACATCAACTCATTAAAGACTTCCGTCTCAATCACCTCTCGAGTTTGGTCTGAAGTACAAAGACGTTCGTCCACTATATTTTCAGCAGTTTTCTACAACATATCACAATTATATATATGTAATTGTACAATTTCATAAAGGTTAAAGATAATATGATTTATAGCTAGTTACATACCAGAAACTCTCGAGTGCGTATTCCATCCACATAACCACCATTCTTCTTAACGTGTGATCTTTTCCACCATTCTAAATTAGTAGGTTCTCTTCCATACTCCTTAACCTATATATAGTTAGTATAAACTTCATGACTTTAATGTGAAACATGACTAACAAGTAAGAAAAATTATCATTGTAGTGTGAAACATACTAAAAGAATCATTCTTACATCATGTAGCCAACTCTCACTTAAACAAAGGCCAAGTCACATTTTTCAATTTTCACTAATGACCGTCCATAATTTGTTACTTTTAATTTATTTCATAGCAACAATTAATTTAATAATTAATAATAAAGCATACTTACAAAGTCACATTTTCCACGAGCATAACTTTGTGAGCCTGTGATCCGCACCAAATTATATCAACAATAAAGTATTCCAAAGTTGAGGTTTTTGGAAAATATCCTGCAAAAGGAGATAAACAATTATATATAGTTTTATATATAATAGGCACATGCTTTGTCCAAGTATCATTGATCACCAGATATTCAAATGCCTAACTGCGTATAGTATCATTAGACCCCAAACGGTATTCCAATTGTGGTCCTATAGCAATTTGCAATAATCCTGAATTCAAAATTCTACTTTCATGCAATTAGAACTTAACAGCTTTCCAAAATATTATATATCGGTAAATTGCCTTTTTTAACATGTATGTACATGAATAGAAAACTTCAATTGCATCCAGAAGGATAACTTAATGCATTTGACACATTGAAAAAATAACCAAGTGGTATACCTTATAAATAGATGCTGACAGTACAGATAGAAGGCTTATCACCATATTCAATAGTGGCAGATGATTCTAAACTCGTACAACAAATTACAAGTCCAATTTTATAAGATCAATTCCTATAATTAAAAGAATGAGAAAGTTTGCTTTTCTTTAGAGAATACCACACTAAATAAAGGCAACTATTAGTTTTCTAATTTCTAAAAAGCCTAGAAATACTTTATAGTTCTCGCCTTCTTGACCGTAAGAACATGAATTGTGACAAAAATATTATGGGTGTGTAACCAAATCTCCGGAGGAATTGTGTTGAAAACAATAGCCAAGTCGCAAACAGAGTAGCACCAGCATAAGACATAAGAATACTGATCTTATTATATGATATACAATGACCTTCAAAATTATATACGTAGGATTGAATCGAGAAGGGAGATGGTATTGGAGACTTTAGTATACATAAATAACTTTTCAAATTAATTTATAGATCAATTAAGGAAAATTTCCAAGCAACGCTTTTGACAATCTCTTTCAATTCAAAAAATATGTCGTATTAAATACTCAAATACTCCAGCGGAAGGTGTTTGGTATTGTTTAGAAACTCAGATTTTCTTTTCTATGCTTAGAATCACTATTGATAATAGAGAAATTATAACAAAAATTTTTCTTATCTTGCAGTATTCTTTATCACTTTACTTCTACATAAAAGTATTCTAACTGAAATAAGCTTGCATATAGAGATAAGCTTGCATTGCCACTTCACATATTCTGAGCACTGTAACAATAACATCACTTGTAGCTTTATAAAATGTAGTAGTATTTAAGAACTAGTTTCTTTGGACATATTATACTCCAACATCCTACATGCCTAGAACCCCTCACCCCCCATAACATTCACCATTAATAACAAAATTACAAGTATCCTCCATTTGTGAATTTACTCTACCCCACATAAAATATCCCCAAGAGGTCTCAAACTCAAACCCCTTCATTTTACCTTATCATTTCCTACAAACCTCATTTGTTATCTCCAATGGCTACCCTCTCATCTTCTATCCTCCTTAAACCCCTATTGCCTCCTTCTTTACAATCCCTAAAACCCTCAATCTCCCTCCTTTCTCTATCCCCTAATCCATTAACCCCACAATCATGGAAGTGGAATCACAACAACCCATCAAAAAATTTTACAATTAAAGCTTCCATTGATGGAGATTACTCCGCTAAAAGAAGCAGCAGCAACAACAATGGTGAACAAAGAGAGACGATAATGTTACCTGGCTGTGACTATAATCACTGGTTGATTGTTATGGAATTCCCTAAAGACCCTGCTCCTACCAGAGAACAAATGATTGATACTTACCTTAATACTCTTGCTACTGTTTTGGGAAGGTTTGTTCTTGTTCCTCTTGAATTTTTGTTCTTTACACTGATAATTTCTTGCCCTTTTTATTAAATTGAATTTAATCTTTAATCAAACACTCAAAGAAATTAAAGCAGCATATTATCTTCGCAATAACAAATAAACACTAGATTTCTGTTTAGTAATCTTTAATCAAATCATATTGAAAGACAACAAGTAGTTGCTTTATAAAATCTTATTACAGGAGTTGAATATATGTTGTGAACAAAATTCACAATATTTATCAATAGTCAAAAGCTCAAATCTTGTAAAAACCCCTAGTTCAGATTAATGAATGACCCAATTTCTTAGCTTACCACACTTTACAAACCAAAGAACACATAATCATTACACACCCAATACTACCAAAAAAATCATCCCAATGAAGGTATGAGTAGTACACATATCGTTTAACCTAATTCAAACAAATTTCCAATCCATTATTCATCTATAAGCAACAATTTCAAACCATGACAACGTTGTCTAAGCCTTAAATTAACCTAGAATAACCATTCGTTTAACCTAATTCAAGAAACCATACCTGAGTATATGTGAATTGTATAGAACAATTTGAGAGAGATGATTATTTCTGCAAATTTGGGACGATAACATGAGGTTAACATTTAAAAAAGCATTAAGAAAACAAATAAACTGATTTTATAGATCAATTTAAGACAATTACCAGCTTTTGAAGAAAAATTATGGCGGTTTTCTGGAGGGAGTAATTCAAGATGAAGCGTGCCGATTTCGATCAACAATGGTGTTGAACAATTATCCAGAATGGTGCGCTTGCCGATTTCAATCACACAAATTAAAGGTTTCTTAGATTGATTAATGTCGGTTTTCTGGCGAGGGAAAACGTGCTGCTTGGTACATACAATCAGGCGGTTAATTGCAAGAGAATGGACGATGAAGAGCGTAAATGAAAGCGGTTTTATTTTAATTTGATTATTTTAGAAATTAAGTATACCCGCCGCCTTTCCTATTTACAAAAATTTGAAATGGGCTTTTTAACGCTTATTAAGCTTATTTTAGCAACTGTTTTATGCGTCTAAATAAAAGCGTCTAACAGCTTTAAAAATTTTTAGACGCTTTTTATTGTGTCTAAAAAAACCGTCTAAAAGCTCCATGTTTTGTTGTCAACAAATTTAACTTTTCGCGACATTACATTTATAACATTAAAAAAATGTCACTGAATAATTGTTGATTATTATTTCAAGTTCTACTATAAAGTGAATTTGTGACATTTAATTTGACCTTTTGCGGCATATGCAATTGTTACTATAGCGTATAATTATATCTATGAGAAATGTCACTAGATCCTATGTCACGAAAAGATTTAGTGTGATTTTTGTTATGCTATTAAAGGGTCTAATAAATGTCACTAGATTCACTATATATAGTATTAAAAATTTAAAGCTATAAGTAGTGACATTGAAATTAAATATCGTTAAAAATATCTCGCCAAAAAAATATGTTGTAGTGTATAACATCATTTCATGAGGACACTTTATTACTAAAACAGGCAAAACTCTCTCATACAAAAACGAAATTGGAACGATTTAAATGGCTACGTGATCGCGACTCAATCATCATCATCATCATCATCCTACCCAGTATATCCCGCTCATAGAGACTATGGGCAGGGTCTGGGGAGGGAAGGACGGCGGCAACTCATACCCGTGAAAGAGAGCACGGCCAAAAGGAGTCCCCCAACTCCAAGATGATAAAGATAAAGATACGCACCTGCCTCGTGGAGTGAAAAAAAAAAAAAGTAAAAGAAAAGAAAAACTTAAAACAAACTAAAACCAAAAACACACAGAATGCAAAAGAAAGAAGGTATTCGAAATTAACCAAAAACAGAAGAGACAAAATAAGACTTTCATAAAATGGATTAAATTTGCTTTTCTTTAACATTAGAATAAAGATGCTATTCATGAGAGATAAGACATAAACGAATGGTGAAGGAATGATCCACCCAATGTGACTGGTGTCAGTTTCTAGTTTAAAGGAAGAGTCATGTGTTCTTTAATAATCATCCAATATTATGACACACATACTAAAAATACAATTTTTACTTTTTATCTTAGTTTAAGAAATATATTTAACTAAAATAAATATCGTAATAAAGGAAAAAAGTACAAGTCAATTAGATAAACAATAACACAAATTAGCATCTCTATAATAATATTATAATTAGGTTTTTTTTTAAAATAGTGGCTGCTTCAAGATTCCCCCAGTTAACAAAATTTAATTTTTTTTTACGAAATTTGCTATGAATTTTTTTAGAAATGAATTTGTTATGAATTTTGTAAGTTATCTTATTGCTTTTATGTAACAAAAAACACTAAAACAAGTGCTACCACTCGCACATCTCTAACACTAATTGCTATGTAATTTTTTTTGATTGTGAAGTATTATTGTATGATATTGGTATCGGTATTTTAAATAAACCATGATGCTTTTAATTAATTTTAAATTTTAAAAAACTTACCTAGAATAATCCAACATATTCGTGATTTTTCTACAATAATCCAAACTTTGAGGAGTATTTTTCTAATGTAAATCCGTTGATTGGATGACTTGCTATAACAATTTTTTTAACAAAAAAGATAAATTAAAATAAAATGTCGGAAAAATAATGTAAAAAATAAAATGTCGAAAAAATGTTAATAAAGTAAAGAATAATGCTCCCTTCTACTCACCTTTAGTGTCCCATTTACTTTTGCAACATGTACATCCATCTCTCTTAAAGTATAGTTTAATCTATAAGTTAAATTACATAGTTATATGTGATCTTATTTGACTCGCTTTAATATAAAATTATTAATATAAATAATTTAAAATTTTTAATTATACACATAACTAGATATACTGAGAATTAAATAAGTGTATTGATAGATCGTATAAATTAAGTAAATGAAATACATAAGATAAAATGAATTATAGGATCTATAGGAGTGTATAAATATATAATTTAAAAATATACTTTATATATAATACTCATTATAATATAATTATTAATCATATATAATTATGCTTGTTAACATATAAAAAGCAAATTACAAAGAATGATCGCCACTGAGCATGCCCAAGATTACAAATGGAAACATCATTCACGAAAATTATTCAAAAAGTAACCATAAAAAGAACCAGACTTCAGCGATACTAGCCATTATTTTGAGCTTACAATTTGACAAAAATACCAGGAAAAAAAAAACATAAAAAGAACGGCTAATTAAGATGAGAAGACATTAATTTAAGAGACCGATCAGCCAGTATATATGTGAAACTGGACGGCTAAGATGAGAACACAGTAAATAGCAAAGAAAATAAGAGTGTGAATGAAAATGGCTTTTCCATTAGTCTTCATAGTTCCCAATTCAATTGAGCGATTATAACCAGGGATCTGAAGTAGAAGCCCTGGTGAAAGCAAAACGAATAGAACAACTCCTACAAGTACTGGTGCCCAATCTCCCATTTTTTTAATCCACTAATTGATTTCTTCTTTGTTTATAAATAGTGATTTTAGGGATAGTTTGAAGGAAAAAGAAGGGAGAAATAGTGAAAGTGAAGGTAGAAAATGGGAGATAAGTTTGAGATGAGAAAGAAAACAGAGGAAAGTGGACAAATGAGTTGGGACTTGGGATTGAAATAAGGAAACTACCTAAAATCTTAAGGAATACGTATTACTTAAAACTACACCTGTTTTAACCATCGGTAACACAAGTCGTATTAGGATTCAAATAATTGCGACTCCTATTAAATTCAGTGCCGTTTCAGAGAATCATTAGGCTGTATTATAAAAATTACTATTACTCCGTCCTGATGAGTTAGTAGCAAAGAAAAAATGAATGAATACTAAGAAAGTGGTAATAAATGAGGAGAGATAATGAATTATGTGGATAAAATTAAAAGAGAGTTAAAATGTATGGATGAGATTTAAAGAATGTGGTGGGCCATAGTCCAAAAATAAAAATGTTGCAATTTAAGTGGGAAGGACGAAAATGGAAAATGCTGCAAATTATAAAGGACGGAGGGAGTATTTCATTTCTACTGATGAGAAAACATAACTAATGGTATAAGTAAATTGTAATAAAAAAATAACACGGTAAAATTAAGAATCGAAAAAAATCAAATGTTTGCAAGAAATTTTATTAAGATCACCGTATTGTGAGATGATTTAATATGGGTTCGCCTAATATATAATTTTATAAAAAAATAAAAAAAAAACGTTTTTCATTCATTTAATTAATTTGATGGTCTCTCAAAGAGATCGTCTCTCAAAGAGATCGTCTCTCACAAGAAATTGTTTTAAAAAAATATTAATTTGGCACTCATATAGACTCGTCTCATACTAGACCCGCTATTTTATATGGGTAAGATTAGTATTAGATTTTATAAACTATAAAACACACTAAACAATAAGATGTGTATTTATTAATATAAAAAAAAAGTGCCTCATATCATTTAAAATTATGCAAAAAAATAAGATGATTATCATGTTAAATGCCCAATAGAAAATATGCACCGAAATACTTCTTAGTTCTTATTAAGAGCTAAGAAAGCATCCAAAATCCGAAAATCCTCTTATTTAGACTAGTCACATCAAACTACTCCTTTAACTTTTGTCAGTTTTTACACTAGTCACATAAAAAGAAGGAAAAATTGTCGAGAATAACTCGTACTTTTAACGTTTGCCTGTGAATAATCTCTACTTTTGATTATTCATAAATAATCCGAACTATGAAGTCAGTTTGTTCACAGCACCCCCAATTTTTCGAACCGGCTATTCTAGGTTGCCTTCAAGTAACCCCATACAACCTTCTCCTTCCTTTCTAATTGACACTCCCACAAGCAAAAACCCCAATTCATTTCTAGGGTTCATGAATACATCCCAAATTTTGCAAATCAAAGACAAATCTTGGCAAGGCTATCTTCAATTGGTTGTGGGCAATGTTATTAAAATCGCGATCCGGATCGTAAAATCGTACGATTTTACGATTCCACCTGGGCCTTACGAGTTGGATCGGAAGTGAAATCGGAATCAAGTAAAATCGCCCATAAAATCGGTAAAATCGGTTAAAATCGGGTGAAATCGGTAAAATCGACCGATTTTACCGATTTCATGAAAATGACTAAAATTAACCACATGACAATTTTTACTTTAAAAAAACCCTAAATCTCAATTTACCTAAATCTTCATACAGCAGCCCGCAACCTACGCCTTACCTCCAGACCTCATTCTTCTCTCTCATTGTTTTATTATTATTGAATTTGTGCGTGATGTGTGAATTTTTTTTATTGAATTAAATAGTATAATTGATTCATTTTTATTGATTACTCATGTTGGATTAAATAGTAGTTGTAGTTAATGAGTATTTACTTATTTATTTATGATTAATTTTGCTCATGAGTATTTTGTTAATTACTCAAGTTTGTCAACTTGTACTTGAATTCATTAGTAGATGGTGTAATTTATATTGTTTATCATGTAACAGTGAAGACGTGAACTACTCATGAAGTAACTAACTTGACTTTTGTTTTATTACACAATATATTGATAATAGGTAATTTTAAGTGTTTCTTTTACATTTAAAATGTCTTGAAATAAATACAAACGTCAAAAACTACATAAATCAACAAAATTGGTAGAATCAGTCGATTTTACGATTCGATTTTACGATTCGATTTAAAGAGGGGCTTCCGATTCAAAGTAAAATCCCGATTTTAACAACCTTGGTTGTGGGTACTCTTCATCTTCATTAAAATGGTCACATTTCACACTCTTATTCAAATTAGAACCTCTACTATATGTTGAAGAACAATGAGAATTCATTTTTGTAAAAAAAAAAAAGAAAAAAAAAGTGAATGGAAAGTTTGGATTTTCTCTCTCTAAGCTTAGGTTTTAACAATGGAGTAAAGTAAGAGGTTGAAGATTGTTATTGGGTCAATTGAGCCCCAATGTTTGAAATCAAGTCAAAGGGCCATAAGGCCCAATATCCCTTAATTCATAATTATCACAAATCCAAGCCCAGCTCAAGTCGGGAATTACGAAAATACCCTTGGGTGCTGTCTTATCAACCCTACCCATCATTATATATACCCCAAGTCAAACCTTAAAATGGTATGTTCTTTCTCCCCAATTTTTAATATTACTGTTTACATCACTATTCAACCTCGAATATTATACTGACTTGAGCGTCGGAGAGGCGTTCCGGGAAACGCCCCCGGGCAGGCTGACTCCGTTTGTTTTGCAGATTAAGTATTCGGACTTCCATTCCAATCGAAAATTCAACCTTCCGGTCAGGGAGACTTTGACCCGATTTCTACGCAGAAACATTTGGCGCCGTCTGTGGGGAGAGAGAGATAAACGCATCCCCTTACATTCACTTCCACAAACAAAAGCCATGAATTCTTAAAGAGCTACTAGAGCTAACACTAGATAGTCAGAGCATCATTCCGCCCATTCGGTCCACGACCAAGATCCTAACGATGGATTCCTACCTCCGAATCTTGTCACCAGACAAGACCTCGACGACCTTGCAGCAACCATCACCTCCCGCTTCCAAGAATCCATCCAACAAGCGGTAAGGACTCTGCCTACTATCTTCCAACCTCAGCAACATAGTCTCCTGCATTCTGCCCGCCAACAAACGGAGCAGATCCCTGTCACTCAAAGAGAAGCCCGAGATTTTTGGGTTGAAGACATCGCTGAAAGCCAGGAGTCACCCCTACAACAAGAGCAAGCTCCCGACCACGTAGCGCAGCCCGCCTGGGGTATGCCGAATTCTGCATTGCACCATAGCCAAACACATCGTGAGCGTACTCGGCAGGTCCCTGGGCGAATGATAGAACAGGCTCCTAACCGGATGCCGGAACAATCGGGAAGCTCGAGGTTTGATGCCAGATAGATAATCAATAGGAGGAAGAAAGAGCAAGATGTTAGAACCCATCTCAACTCTAAAAGGCAAGAGCAGAACCAGGTAGAAGAATCCTACCATAGCCCAATATACCGAGAAAGGTATGACTATGCAAGGGAAGACTATGTGAGAGATGGTTCAGATTCGGCCCCTACCATCTTCAAAACACCGTTGTCGCGAATATTAGCTGTTCTTAATCGGAGTAAAGTAAAGGTGCCATCCATTAAGTCGTTCAATGGGTCGGAAGGTCCCGCTGAACATATCGCCTCCTACCGTGCCCATATGGCGGTAAGCACCACTTGTGAGGCTATGCTTTGCAAGTTCTTCCCAGCTACTCTATCCGGACTAGCGCTCAACTGGTACACGTCCCTACCTCCTGGAAGCGTGGATAGCTTTGCTGTCCTTGAAGCCTTGTTCCTTGACCACTTCGTTGCATCAAAAAGGCAAAAGAAGTCTAACTTACACTTGATGTCTATTATTCAAAAAGAGGGGGAGTCCGTGGCCGAATACATTCAGCGATTTCATGAAGAAGTTTTGTCCATACCGGGGGAAAACGACGCCACAACGGTCCTTGCCCTCATCAATGGGATCAAGACACCAAAATTAAAATGGAAATTGCTGGAACATGACATTACCACGTATTCAGAGGCCATGGACATTGTGCAAAGATTCATCCGTGCTTCCGATATCTGCACGCCTTTGGACTCGAGGAAGAAGAAAGAAAAGACAGGCCGATCCCAAGATGTCACGCCTAACCGGCGAAACCCAGACGGTTTTGGAAGGGAGAGGTTTAGATCGCCCATGGGACCTCCTAGAGAGGAAGGACGTAGACCGGTGCAAGCTTACCCCGCCCTCGAGGCGAAGGAAGCAACGGAGTCAAGGTTTAACCGGAGTCAAAGAGATATCTTCTACTCTGTTCGAGATCAGTTGCCTGTTCCCCCAAGGATCTCGACATCACAAAATCGACGAAACATGGATTTCTGGTGCGAGTACCATAAGGAGCACGGCCACACCCTCTCCCAATGTCGGGAATTGAAGAAGGTATTGGACAAATTGGCCGACGAAGGCCAGCTGAACAAGTTTTTAAAGCGAAATGATAACGAACAAGGAGGTCGAAGAGACACTCGCCGAAGAAATGAAAGGCGCTCGGACGCCCAAGAACCATCTGAAGCCACACAAGGAGCCATCCACATGATATCGGGGGGATATTCCGAGTTCTATCCAAGTATTCGGTCAGTCAAAGATAGCGTTCACATTTTAAGCTCTTTGACCGCCGAGTCCAAAAAGACAGTGGACGGACCAAGAATGGTCTTCGGTGAAGGGGCCCCCGCGATACAGCATCCGCATTCTGACCCTGTCGTTCTTACTCTCAAAGTGGGGCTGATGAGTGTTAGAAGAGTCTTGGTTGATACCGGAAGTACCGCCGATTTGATCACCATGGACTGCTTGAAACAATTGAAATATGGCCCCGAACATCTGGAAAAGCTCGACCGACCCTTAGTTGGGTTCGGAGGGAGCCGAGTGTCTCCAGTTGGAACCATAGTACTCCCTGTACGTTTTGGAGAGAAAGGAAATGGGCGAACCTTGCCGGTTCGTCTCACCATAGTGGACATTCAATTCCCTTACAACATCATAATGGGTCTACCCCTAATCAACAAGATCAAAGCCGTCATCTCTACTCATCAATTGCTGATACAATACGAAAGAGATGACGGCAAGGTTGGAACTCTGTATGGAGATCAAAAGAGTGCAAGAGAATGCCAAGTGAACACACTCAAGATGGGAGTGCGACAAACGAACAAAGGCAGTAAGAAAATAAAGGCCGAGGAAGCGGACTCTGTCTTACATGTAGTCGAGGAAGAGGCTCGGAAGATCACTCAACCTCAGCCCGTGGAAGGCTATGAAGAAGTCGCCTTATGGGGTAACGAGAAGATTCAGATTGGAAAGAACCTCACGGGACCCGTAAGAGAGAGCATCATCGAAATCATCAAGCAATACCGAGAAGTATTCGTGTTCAGTGTCGAAGAAATGCCTGGTATACCCGCGGAAATCGCTTCACACCACCTGGACATTAAACCGGGGTATAAGCCAGTAAAGTAGAAGCTAAGACATCAAGGTGCCGAGAGAGCACGAGCGGCAAAGGAAGAAGTAGATAAACTTTTGAAAGCTGGTTTCATTAGGGAGTGTAAGTATTCTGACTGGCTCGCTAATGTGGTACTTGTGAAGAAGTCTTCCGGGAAATGGCGCATGTGCGTGGACTTCACCGACCTTAACAAGGCATGCCCTAAAGACGACTATCCTCTACCCAAGATTGACAAGTTGGTAGATTCTACCGCGGGGCACGCCCTTCTCAGTTTTATGGATGCCAACGCCGGATATCATCAAATACCACTAGCCGTGGAAGATAGGCCGCATACTGCCTTCATAACACCTTCAGGTGTCTACTGCTACATGGTAATGCCCTTCGGGTTAAAGAACGCCGGAGCCACGTATCAGCGCATGATAAACAAAGTATTTAAGGCGCAGATAGGCCGAAATCTAGAAGTGTACGTGGACGACATGATCGCCAAAAGCAAAAACGTCGAAGATCATGCAGAACACTTGAAGGAAACATTTGAAACCTTGCGCATGAATCAAATGCGACTTAATCCAGAGAAGTGCGTTTTCGGGGTTACGAGGGGTAAATGCCTCGGATTTCTGGTAGATGAGAGGGGAATCGAAGCCAACCCTGACAAGATTCAAGCCATTATGTCGATGCATTCACCGAGGACGGTAAAGGAAGTGCAACGCCTAACCGGATGTATTGCCGCCTTAAGCCGATTCATGTCAAAGTCCGCTGATAGGAGTTATTCATTTTTCAAAGTCTTGAAGCAACCCAAGTTTGAGTGGGATCAAGAAGCCGAAGAAGCCTTCCTCAACTTGAAGGGCTATTTGGCCGAAATTCCGAAGCTAGTATCACCCTTGCCGGGTGAAACTTTGTATCTTTACGTTTCCGTATCGGATTATTCAGTAAGTGCGATATTGGTAGCTGAACGGGAAAAGCAACAGTTCCCTATATACTATGTCAGCCATGCTTACAGCGGCTCCGAGGCCCGGTATTCTACCATAGAGAAGTCCATCTTTGCATTGGTTGTTGCCAGCAGGAAGTTGAAGCCGTATTTCCAGTCCCACCCTGTGATAGTGCGAACCTCACAGCCGATGCGTAAGGTGTTGGAAAGTAAGAACCAATCATCAAGAGTAACTGATTGGGCCAATCAGCTGGCGGACTATGGTATAGAGTTCGAGCCCCGAACGGCCATTAAAGCGCAAGCTCTTGCCGACTTCATCTCCGAAATGACGGGGAACAGTAAAACTTCAACTATAAATAGACCAATTGCTTAGGTCATTTTCACCAACCCCACCACAAAAAACTTCTAGATTTCCCTTTAAGGAAAAGAAACACGATTCAGTTTGGGGCTTTAAGAAATTCCTGAATCTTCTTTCCAAACACCCGAATACATTAACTCTAAGAGAACTCCCTGTGGTCAAACTATCCCCTTCGCTCCACATCCTCTGGGATGGAGGTAGCTCACTGTTGGATAGTGTGAGCTACCTCCCTCCAGAGGATGCGGAACTTGGGGAGAAACGCCACGGCTCACCTCATCAACTTCGTCCTTGGATTCTGCGATGGTAGGGGAATCCCTGTTCCTCCGAGAACGGAGGACTCCCCTACCACCGCCGGAATCCATCGGCCAAGTTGAATTCTGCTCCATCTTTGCTGGTCCGCAGTCAGACAAATCAACTTTGTCCTTGACCTCTTCGGTACGAGAAGAGACCCCTGTTCGATCGCGAACTATGGTACCCTCGTGTACCGAAGAGGTTGATGATTGAGTTGAAGTTCCCCTCAAAGGTGATTCACAGCTCGATGTATCAGCTTCGCCCTTGCATTCGTTGGTGGGAGGGGGACCAATGTTCACTCAAGAACAATGGTCTCTCCTTCCATCAACGGATTCATCGACCAAGTTGAGAATTTATCAGCGTCAGTACTCGGCCCTGCGTCAGTATTTGGCCTACCGAACAAATATTTGCACATGACAAGCTTCCGGTCTCGCACACGATCTCTAATTGTCATATATGTCTTCGAACACTTATAATGTTCGAACTTCCCTTAAATACAAATTTATGAAAGCATTCGGACCCTTTTCAAAGGTCCCATGAGTAATCTGAGCTGTTCGCAAAACTCGGTCAGCATGCATGAATTCGGTCATCACGCTTTGGCCAATAATGTACGTATTCGGCCATATAATTGTGTTCGGCCATGGTTAGGCCTGCACGCTATTAAAAATCGCCTTAGCTACACTTGCAAGTATTCGGCCATATGTGCAAGCGTTCGGCCATACATGCAAGTATTCGGCCATGAAGTAAACGGCCATAACATGCAAATTTTCGGCCATATATGTAAGCATCTGGCCATGTGAGCAAGTATTCGGCCATACGTGGAGTATTCGGCCATGCTTGCATGTATTCGGCCAGTAGGGCGTGTGTTCGGGCATGCTGGGGCTTATTACATTTAAGTTCTTTGATCGCATTTGCATGTATTCGGCCGTCGCATGTGTATATGGCCAAGCTTTGCACGTTTTCGGCCAGCTATGCACATATTCGGCCTTCATGCATGTATTCGGCCGTCGAATGTGTATATGGCCAAGCTTTGCACGTTTTCGGCCAGCTATGCACATATTCGGCCTTTATGCATGTATTCGGCTACCGCATGTGTATTCGGCCAAACTCTGTACGTTTTCGGCCACTGCATATGTTTGGCCAGCTGTGCACGTATCCGGCCATTATGTAAGTACTCGGCTGTGGTAAAAGTAGCCGGACCCTTAATTTTCGAAGCGCGAAAGTGCGCGATTTGATTGCACGATGAAAAATCCGCTCTAAACCCGTTTTTTACTCAGAATAAAACGACTTCAGCGCGTGGGGCTAATGTTATTGGGTCAATTGAGCCCCAATGTTTGAAGTCAAGTCAAAGGGCCAAAAGGCCCAATATCCCTTAATTCATAATTATCACAAATCCAAGCCCAGCTCAAGTCGGGAATTACGAAAATACCCTTGGGTGCTGTCTTATCAACCCTACCCATCATTATATATACCCCAAGTCAAACCTTAAAATGGTATGTTCTCTCTCCCCAATTTTTACTATTACTGTTTACATCACTATTCATCCTCGAATACTATACTGACTTGAGCGTCGGATAGGCGTTCCGGGAAACGCCCTCGGGCAGGCTGACTCCGTTTGTTTTGCAGATTAAGTATTCGGACTTCCATTCCAATCGAAAATTCAACCTTCCGGTCAGGGAGACTTTGACCCGATTTCTACGCAGAAACAAAGATGATGAATTGAAAAATCAACCAGCAGCTCATAATAAAGGGGAAGGAACAAGTAATTTCGTTGGTGTAACTTGCTACAACCGGTCAAAAATGAGGAGGGGGTGCTGTGAACAAACTGACTTCAAAGTTCGGATTATTTATGAATAATCAAAAGTAGGGATTATTCACAGGCAAACGTTAAAAGTACGGGTTATTCCCGACAATTTTTCCTAAAAAGAAATTTGGCTACTTTCTTCAACCAAGCTCCTTCTCCGTCCTCTTTGAACTTCTTCTTTACTGAAAAATGTTGAGCACCATACACTAATTCTACTATAGAATTTACTGGATCATATGGTTTTGTCAGTAGGAAACACCGAGTCGGCTTTCCTGGTGATGGTGTGACCGCCGACTCGGCGGTAGGGGCTGGAAAGTGACCGTTGCTTTTCTTCCCGTTTTTCTTGAGTTTAATGCTTAGGATTCCATCATAATTCTCATTATTTCTGAGATTATTATGAGTATAATGGTGCATTATACTCATGAATGCCTAGTATTATTGCAATTGATGTTATGGTCATGAATGTGATCACCAATGGTGATTAATGGCCAAGGCTCCTCTTCTATACTCTGGTAGTATAAATAGAGACCTTAGGCATTGAGTTTGATACACCCCAATTCTTGAATTTTGTCTCCCTTTCTCTCATTTGTCTTTGCTATTTCAAGAGAGTAATTAACTCTTGTCATTGCTTCCCAATTCTTATAATTTCAAACACAAGTTGTTAAGTAATATACTCTAAGTACTAAGAATATATTGAAGTTGTTTGTATCTCATTGTGAATTTCCAATCATCAACCCAAGTACCTTTGTGGGGGAAATATCACAAAAGGAAAGTGAGCACATGCCTAAAACTTGTATCAAGATTTCGTGTAACGGTTGTCGTTACAAAGTTATCTTCATAATACTTAGCATTGTTTTTGTTATTTCCTTTTGCCATCTACAAAGGGGTTTATACAAATTCCCGATTGTAATTTGTATTGTAATTATATACTTTGGTAATAATCTTTTGTGATATTCTTCATCGATGGCAACAATGAAGGATTTTACCTCAAACTTTGCTAAGCTTGAAAAGTTTGTCGGCGTCGACTTTAGACGTTGGCAAAAGAAGATGATGTTCTTCTCACAACCTTGAACGTGGCTTATGTGATTAGTTCACCTAAGCCGGATGCACCTAAGCCGGATTATCCGGAGACCGAGGTGCTTGAACAATACCGAAAGAGGAGTAAATGGGACAATGAGTATTTCATTTGCCGGGGTCACATTCTCAATGGAATGCAAGATGCCTTGTTCGACATCTATCAATACCATGACTCTGCTAAGGAGTTATGGGATGCTTTGGAGAACAAGTACATGGCAGAGGATGCTAGCTCCAAAAAGTTTCTAGTACGTAATTTTAATTCATATAAAATGGTAGAAGATCGCCCTATAATTAATCAATTCAATGAATTACAAAGGATGCATGCCAACTTAAAATTACATAAAATTGAAATAGATGAAGTTTTTCTTGTTTCAAGTATCATAGACAAGTTGCCTCCCTCATGGAGGGATGTTAGACATGCTTTAAAGCATAAAAGCGAGGAGATTATACTCTCCGATCTTGGACAAAATATAATTGTCGAGTCTAGTATACGGATTCATGAGAATCGGAAGGATGATAATCCTAATGTTGGAACCATTAACATGGTTGCGGAAGGGAAACCATCCCGCTCCGGAGATAAGAGGAAGGGGAATGATTCTTCTAAGGGCAAGGCCGCTATTCCTAATACCGAAAAGGTATGTTGGGAGTGTGGTAAACCCAGGCACCGAAGGAAAAATCGCTTTGTTCTAAAGAACAAGCAAAAGAAGGCAAAGGGGAGTGGTCAAGCTTTAACAAGCAAAGGACCATCCACTCAAGGTAATCTTGCAATTTTTAATGAAATTCTAATATAAGTCTTTCATCTATGAATACTAATATTAGTGCTATGCAGGATGACTCTTTGTCTTGGTGGATCGATTCGGGGGCATCGAGGCATGTTTGCAACTCTACTAAATGGTTCAAATCCTTTAACAAGGTTGTTGATGAGGAGCATCTCTACATGGGAAACAATGCACCTATCATGGTCCAAGGCAAAGGACATATTGAGCTAATGTTCACTTCGGGGAATCTCTTAGTTTTAAGGGATGTGTATTTTACACACGAAATTAGTAGAAATCTTGTCTCGGGTCCTATTTTGAATCGATTGGGCTACAAACTAGTGTTTGAAGCCGATAGGTGTATTATCTCGAAAAATATATAACTTGTTTGTTGGTCGTGCTTTTCTATGTAATAGTTTATTTAAATTTTCTTTGGATTTAAATAAGTATTCTATTTGTAATGTTTTAAATATTAATGATAATGATGATTTGCATTATCAATGGCATGTTAGATTAGGACATGTAAATTTTGATAAAATTTCTTTTATGTCTAAATATGAGCTTATACCTATGTGTGTTAAGATGTCTAAAAATTGCAAAACGTGCATGTTAAATAAGATCACTAGAACACCTTTTAAAAGTGTTGAACGAAAATCCGAAATTTTGGAATTAATACATAGTGATCTTTGTAATTTTCATAGTACACCATCATTGGGAAATAAAAAGTATGTCATAACTTTTATTGAAGATTTCTCAAAACTTTGTTATGTATATCTTTTACATACAAAAGATGAGGCTCTTGAACATAAGATTCACAAAAATGAAGTAAAATTACAAATTGGAAGTACACTTAAAATGTTAAGAATCGATAAAGGAGGAGAATATTATGATCCTAATTATTTTAGTTCAATGGGTATTATACATGAAACAACCGCCGGTAATGCACCACAATCAAATGGTGTGGCGGAGAGGAAAAACCGTAGTCTACAAGAGATGGTTAATTCCATGTTATCATACTCGAGTTTGAGTGACGGATTTTGGGGTGAAGCATTGTTGATGGCGTGTCACATTCTTAACCGAGTTCCAATGAGAACGAATAAGAAAACTCCTTATGAACTTTGGTACAAAAAGAAACAAAACTTAAGCAATCTTAAGGTTTGGGGTTGTAGGGCCATTGTAAGATTGTCCGGTAACAAAAGAAAGAAACTCGGTGAACGAGGTGTTGAGTGCTGATAACGGGTTTTTAACGCGTCGTTTTACGCTAAGAACCTAAGCTAATCAAACACATTTATAAAACACCCTAGTTACAACTATAACGTGTATAGAGGTAAGTTTGGGGATCGAACCACAAGGAACAAGGGTAAGAAAGATGATGTGCTAAGTGTAGATGGAAATGGTGTGTGTATGATATTGGGTGTTTGTGAACTAAACTAATGAAAGCAAATAAACAAGAATAAGATAGCAATAAGAGAAAAACGGGGTTGGTGAGGATTCACCCTAGGTCGATACTATGTTCTCATACAAAGCTAAGTCAAGGGAGATTGAGCATGGCTCAATAGAGACACTCAAGATGACATGGGGAAGTTGATGACATATAGTCAATACGAACGACCCATAATCGCCCTATGTCTCACAAGGGAGTGGCAGGACAAGATATGTATCGAATATCAATCATTCAAACAAAAACAACCTCAACCCTAATCTAGCATATGAACAACATTCACCAAACCTAGGGTTTCACCAAACCAAAACCCCTAAAAAAATCTACTCTAGCATGCTTGGAATGAAAACAACAAAGAACAAGGAAGAAAACATGAATGTAAACATTAGGGCAAGAGAGAAATCAACAAAAGTGAAAGGCAAAGCAAGAAAACTAACTATCAACTACTCTAGGAAGCAATAACCAAAGCAAGAACAAGTTTTGAAAGCAATATAACAAGATTCAAAGCAAATATCAAACTTAAGAAGAACAAAACATTAAATGACATGAATAAAAGGTAAATGAAAGCAATAAAGAGTAAAGGAAAGATAAACTTACATAAACCAAAGTGCTAGAATGAAAGGAATTGAAATTACAATGCTTGAAATGTAAATTAAAGCATAAAAATCTAATTCTAGGGTTTGGAATTGAAGAAAAGCATAAATTTGATGTTCAATAGATGAGAGGGTTTCTCTCTATCAAAGCATAGGGTTTATGTCCCTAAAAGTGCCTTTTTATAGGCTACAAAAGTTGGGGTTAAAAGCCCTAAAAGGTCCCACGAAAATAAGCTTAATCGAAGAAAGTCGTGCGCTGATTCAGTTTCCAATTCGCCCGAATGGTACGGACGGTTCGCCCGATCTGTACGGACGGTTCGCCCGAAAGCTAAAATTCGATGTTTTCAGAAGGCTTTGAAATCTTCACTTGGGAGCACCATTCTTAGGTTCGACCGAACTGTACGGAACTTCGCCCGAAGCTTGGCAAATTCGCCCGAATGGGCTTTGAATTCGGCCAAAACAGTGAGCAAAAGGATGGTCTTGGGCTGCTGGACCTAGCTTCGACCGAAGCTCACCCACATTCGACCGAATGTGGGTCTTTTGACCACCTTAAGGCTTCAAATCATCTTTGAACGAGCCCCGATCTTCGAGATACTTTCGGGGATGACCCGAAACATTTGTAGGAGCCTCGAAACGCGTGCCACTTCCTCGGTCTTGACGTCTAAGCTTCAAACTAACCCGAATCACCTCGAAACGAGCTCCGATCTTTACGATACTTTCGGGGATGACCCGAAACACTTGTGGGAGCTTCGAAACGCGTGCCACTTCTTCGACTTCGGTGTTTAAGCCTCAAACTAACCCGAAACGCCTCGAAACGAGCTCCGATCATCGTGATATCTTCGGGGATGACCCGAAACACATGTGAGCACCTCGAAACGCGTGCGTTATCTTCGACTTTGATGTCTAAGCCTCGAACTCAACCCGAATCACCTCGAAATCTCCCGAAAACACCTGAAATGATCTCCAAACACCATGGAGACAAGATCAAGGTAAAATCGAGTGTATAGAGCATAAAACAATATAAAAACACCGAGATAAGACACCAAAGTGAGGCTATAAATGTGCTCTAAATCGAGCACATCAACACCCCCAAGCTTAGCCTTTGCTAGTCTCTAGCAAAGAAACTAGATAGGAACAACGTGAAAGCACATGGGCACCCAACAAACAAACTAACTACAAAAGCAAAACAAAGCTAAACTATGAAAGCAATAAAACCTAAGACTCACTTTCGTAGGAATCACGGTCGCACTTAGCACGTACGACAAGCCCTTTAAACCTCAAGGTCTCCCAAAGAGGACGAGTTAGGTCTCGTGAGGGTTTTCAGAAGGAGACCCACAAATCCAAAGCAAACAAACATGGTGAGCGGAGAACAAAACAATACAAGCATGTGCATGGGCAAAACTCTTCCCTAGCCATAGGTGTGCAAGTACAATGGTCTCAATAGAGCGCAATACCAAAGAGAACGACAAATTCCGCAAGCTTGAGATCACTAGGGCAAGCAACAACACAGGCTATGCCACCCACTACCTAAAGAGGTCACAAGTCTACACTCCCTGGGTAATTTCTCAAAAGATGTGAGAAATATGCAATTACGCTCATGTGTTTGATTATGGTTCGTGTTTCGCTCAAAATCTTCCGACTAAAGATGAGTCGGGAATCAAACACCTAATAGGGGAGAATCATGGGGATTGTGTCATATCTAACTCCAGCACAGAACAGACTAATCGGACCAAGTCGAACAGGTTAGCACAAGGGTTGTAACGTTGGCTTAGGGTTAAGGTGGGATACATTTGGGAATGTGGAGCTAAGCAGAGGATAGCAAGTGACCCTAAACAAATAACCCACAAACATCTCATGACAAACCAATGAACACTATATCCAAACACCATAAATAACCCAAATAACTCATATAAGCACAATGATCTCTATCTTCAAACACTATCAAAATATGTAAAATCTCATAAGCACAAGTGTCTCCAAGCTCATCTCCCAATAAGACATCGACCTTCTCATTCACATGAATATGTATGTGTATAAATCTCAAAACAAGAGAAAGGTCGCCTCAAACATAGAGTAGGTATGGATAGTATCAATGAAAGCATGGGAGGAAATAGGAGAAAAATAATGAGAGCTTGACATGAAATGGATAGAGTCATAAAAACCAACAACCATAATATCATAACCAAAAACCCACTAATCACTGTAGCAAAAAACAAACCCACCATCACTTAAACTATCCTCTAGGTAAGAAGAGGGAATATTTGGCTCATGTGGAGGCTAAATAATGTGGCTACAAAAGAATAGGAAAGGCAAAAACTTGGCTTATCCTAAAGTCAATATCGTTCAAGGTAGGCTATTTGGCTATGTAGCTCAATTCTAGCGAACGTGTTATCATCCCTGGTCTCAAGAAAAGTCGACTATACTGGAGAAGAACCGACACAATACTTAGATCCCCTAACTAGCACTCATAATGAATGGAACTCGCAAGGAGTCCAAGAAGGCTCAATCCTTACGGATAGTCGAAATGCGCCTCTAAAGGTAGACAACCAAGCCACAAACCAAGCAAACCCCAATTCCCCCAAGCTATGTGGAAAACAGTCAAACTCTAGGTCCCAAAACAGGCACAAGGCTAAGGAAATACGAGTTTGCAAAAGGACGTGAAATGTGCACAACAGAAGCTTGCATGTGAGTCTCACAACTCAACCATTTATTGAAAGCAAGGATAAAACACGACTATACAACCTAAACATGAAACTATACAAGCTAAACAAAACAAAAACTAAACAAACTAAACATGTGAAAAACTAAAAGAAGAACTAAACAATAGTTACAATAATGCAAATCTTTCGGGATTTTGAAAGCGTAAGCGCATCCTCCCCCAAGCTAGCTCAAGAGCCGTCTCGGCGATGGGGAAGGCGAAAGAAAAACCAAAAGAACGAAAGATAGGCATTATTGGAACTAAAGAGAACAAAGCAAACATCATGCAACAACAAACACCGGGTTATCTCCCGCAAGTACTTTTGTTTAACGTCGTTAAGTTCGACGCAACAGCTAACCACCAGCTCAAACAACAAATGAAAAGCTAGGGAAAGAAACCATACCTGAGCTAGGAGCGGACTCACTCCTAGCATCACCATCACCTCGAACATGGTAACCCAAAACTCTCCACCTTGCAATGGTGGCGGAGGTATGCAATGTAGAACCGGGGTCACCCGGACGGAAACTCAAACATGGGGCTCCCCCAAGCTTAGGTGGAGCCATCTTCTTTTTGTGGAACATTTTTCTTTTTCTTTTTCTTACCCGCTTCCTCTTGCGGGGTTGCTTGTCAACATCATCAACCTCATCCTCATTAGGAGCATGCACAAGAACTAGCTCCTTCTCCTTCTCATCATCATCAAACTTCTTCTTCATCTCATCATACTTCACCTCGTCACAAGAAATTACTTCATCATCAACCATCTCATCATCAAGCACAAGGGCATCAAGAACATCAAGCCCTCCAACCTTGTCACCTTGGGTATCATCAACCACATCTAGAGAGAAAAGTTGCTCGACCATGGGCTCCTTTGGAGACTTAGCAAACCCAAAAACCGCTTGCTCATTGAGCACCCTTATAGTAATAGTTTCGGCTTCACAATCGATTAGGGCACCCAAGCTCTTCAAAGCATCTCTCCCAAGAATGAGGGGAGTGTAGGGGTCTTCCACCATGTCTAGAACAACGAAATCACATGGGACAACAACGCTCCCCACTTGGATAGGAAGATTCTCAAACTCCCCACAAGGCACTTTAATGCTCCGGTCGGCAAGTTGGATGGATTTCTTGGATGGTGTAAGCTTGAAAGGAAGGTGCTTAGCAATACTCATCGGCATTAGGCTAATAGAGGCCCCTAAATCGGCAAGTGCTCCCTTGGGCTTTTTGTTCCCAAGGGTAACGGGTAGTACAAAGGGTCCTCTAGCCTTTTCCTTCTTAGCCCAAGTGCCTTGAACAATGGCACTTACTTGCTCCGGTAAGTTGACAACCTCACTTTCTAGCTTCTTTTTGTTCCCCAAGAGTGTCTTCAAGTACTTAGCATATTGAGGCATTTGCTCCATTGCCTCTAAGAATGGGATTTTCATTTTCAATCGCTTCATATGCTCAAGAAACTTGAGAAATTTGGCTTGCATTTGCTTCTCCACCTTCTTATATGGGAAAGGAAGGGGTGGGCCACTTAAAGCTCACGAGCACGCCACTCTTGCATTTCTCTCCAATTATCCTCTTGCTCCAACTTCTCTTTTTCTTTCACTTCATCTCTCTTCTCAACTTCCTCTTCTTTTTCCTCAAGAACTTCCTCAAGAATCTCTTCTTTTCCCTCTTCCCCAAGCTCATGCTCAACATCCTCTTGTAAATCACTACCTATTGGAGTACCATCACCCAAATTATCACTCAAAGCTTCACTTGGACCCGGATAGGAAGAACCCGATCTAAGGAAGATCGCCTTGCATGTGTGGTGGTTTGACGGTTGTTTAGGAGGTGGAGGTTGGGTGGATGGGTTAGGTTGAGGGTTGGATGGGAATAGCATAGGTGGAGGTGGTTGGGCTAATTGTGCAAGTTGGGTCTCCAAATTCTTTTGTTGGGTTTGGAGTTGAGCCATTTGAGTGATCAAAGTTTGATTGAGTTGGGCTAAGGTGCTCAATTGGGTGGTCATGAAGTCTTGGTTGGGATTGGGGTTTGGAGGTGGTTGGGTGGTTGGGTAAGATTGGTTTGGATTGGGTCGAGGCACTTGTGGGTAAGGCTTGTTTCCATTGGGCCTAGGAAAACTACCACCGGCTTGATTGTTGTAAGAGCCATAGTTGTTGTAGCCTTGGTTGAAGTTTCCTTGACCATTGTTAGGATTGAAGGGAGGTCGGGAGGCCGGATTGTTGAATAAGGTGTAATGAGAGTATCCTTGACCTTGGTTCCCATAACCCATAGCCGCTAAATGTTCGGGATTGAACCCATTCACATCAAAGTTCGTCGCTTGAACCCCTTCATAAGCACTTGACCCATAGTCAACCGATGCCACATGATCCGGACTTCTTCCCCCACAATAGGATGCATCATGATTAGTACCCCCACAAATTCGGCATGAGAAACGTTTCGCTTCATTAGCGGCGGAGACATTGGAGCTTGCTTGGGCTAGTTTAAGCTCGGACAATTTCTTATCCATATCATGGCTTCAATTTTTGCACCAATCGAATCAAGGCTTGCACCATTGACCACGCCCCTTTGTTGCTTACTCCCCCTTGCACCACCCCAAGTGCTATTCTTGGCAACCTCTTCGATCATACCCTTCACACGGTCGCATGGGATTTTTGAGAGTTGCCCACCGACCGCGGAGTCTAGTAGTGCCTTAGTCGAATCCTCGAGCCCGTCGTAGAAGAAGGTATTCAAATGGTTCTCCCCATATTCATGATGGGGGCAAGCTCGGAGCATACCCTTAAATCTAGTCCAAGCGGCACATAGGCTCTCATCCTCTTCTTGAGTGAATGACGCGATCTTTTTGCGCCAATCTTGTGTGCGGTTTGTAGGATAGAACCTTTCGAGGAATGCCGTTCTCAATTGCTCCCAAGTAGTGATGGAGTTGGGCTCTAGACATTTGTACCAATCCTTGGCATCCCCCGCTAGACTAACCGAAAAGAGGCACAACTTGATGTAATCGGGGTGATTAGGGCATTGAGGTATGAACCTACAATTCTCCGTGAATGCCTCCAAGTGTATGAGAGGACATTCGTTTCTTAGCCCGCAAAATGGGTTTTCCTTCACCATTCTTGTGTTTTGTGGGTCTATGCGGAAGTTCGGTGGAGCATTAGGTAGTACCACGGCCTCTTGGAACTCTCTTGAGCCCGGGGTCCCAAATTGCCCAAATAAAGGTTGATTTTCGGCCATTGGAGGAGGATTGGGTCTAGACGATTGACGTGGAGTAGGAGGAGGAGATCGTCTAGTGACCCTTTGAATCTCTGGATTGTATGGAATGAGTTGTAGCTGTGATCTCCGTGTGGTATAGCTCATGCAAACAACACTAGAAACCAAGCGTAAGCACTGACAAGCAAGAATTATTTAAACAAAAACTAAATAAGGCAATAAAATGGACTACACAAGCACAAAAGCTAACTATAACGCCCTGTTCCCCGGCAACGGCGCCATTTTGATAACGGGTTTTTAACGCGTCGTTTTACGCTAAGAACCTAAGTTAATCAAACACATTTATAAAACACCCTAGTTACAACTATAACGTGTATAGAGGTAAGTTTGGGGATCGAACCACAAGGAACAAGGGTAAGAAAGATGATGTGCTAAGTGTAGATGGAAATGGTGTGTGTATGATATTGGGTGTTTGTGAACTAAACTAATGAAAGCAAATAAACAAGAATAAGATAGCAATAAGAGAAAAACGGGGTTGGTGAGGATTCACCCTAGGTCGATACTATGTTCTCATACAAAGCTAAGTCAAGGGAGATTGAGCATGGCTCAATAGAGACACTCAAGATGACATGGGGAAGTTGATGACATATAGTCAATACGAACGACCCATAATCGCCCTATGTCTCACAAGGGAGTGGCAGGACAAGATATGTATCGAATATCAATCATTCAAACAAAAACAACCTCAACCCTAATCTAGCATATGAACAACATTCACCAAACCTAGGGTTTCACCAAACCAAAACCCCTAAAAAAATCTACTCTAGCATGCTTGGAATGAAAACAACAAAGAACAAGGAAGAAAATATGAATGTAAACATTAGGGCAAGAGAGAAATCAACAAAAGTGAAAGGCAAAGCAAGAAAACTAACTATCAACTACTCTAGGAAGCAATAACCAAAGCAAGAACAAGTTTTGAAAGCAATATAACAAGATTCAAAGCAAATATCAAACTTAAGAAGAACAAAACATTAAATGACATGAATGAAAGGTAAATGAAAGCAATAAAGAGTAAAGGAAAGATAAACTTACATAAACCAAAGTGCTAGAATGAAAGGAATTGAAATTACAATGCTTGAAATGTAAATGAAAGCATAAAAATCTAATTCTAGGGTTTGGAATTGAAGAAAAGCATAAATTTGATGTTCAATAGATGAGAGGGTTTCTCTCTATCAAAGCATAGGGTTTATGTCCCTAAAAGTGCCTTTTTATAGGCTACAAAAGTTGGGGTTAAAAGCCCTAAAAGGTCCCACGAAAATAAGCTTAATCGAAGAAAGTCGTGCGCTGATTCAGTTTCCAATTCGCCCGAATGGTACGGACGGTTCGCCCGATCTATACGGACGGTTCGCCCGAAAGCTGAAATTCGGTGTTTTCAGAAGGCTTTGAAATCTTCACTTGGGAGCACCATTCTTAGGTTCGACCGAACTGTACGGAACTTCGCCCGAAGCTTGGAAAATCGCCCGAATGGGCTTTGAATTCGGCCAAAACAGTGAGCAAAAGGATGGTCTTGGGCTGCTGGACCTAGCTTCGACCGAAGCTCACCCACATTCGACCGAATGTGGGTCTTTTGACCACCTTAAGGCTTCAAATCATCTTTGAACGAGCCCCGATCTTCGAGATACTTTCGGGGATGACCCGAAACATTTGTAGGAGCCTCGAAACGCGTGCCACTTCCTCGGTCTTGACGTCTAAGCTTCAAACTAACCCGAATCACCTCGAAACGAGCTCCGATCTTTACGATACTTTCGGGGATGACCCGAAACACTTGTGGGAGCTTCGAAACGCGTGCCACTTCTTCGACTTCGGTGTTTAAGCCTCAAACTAACCCGAAACGCCTCGAAACGAGCTCCGATCATCGTGATATCTTCGGGGATGACCCGAAACACATGTGAGCACCTCGAAACGCGTGCGTTATCTTCGACTTTGATGTCTAAGCCTCAAACTCAACCCGAATCACCTCGAAATCTCCCGAAAACACCTGAAATGATCTCTAAACACCATGGAGACAAGATCAAGGTAAAATCGAGTGTATAGAGCATAAAACAATATAAAAACACCGAGATAAGACACCAAAGTGAGGCTATAAATGTGCTCTAAATCGAGCACATCAAGTGCATCTTTATAGGTTATGCTATTCATAGCAAAACTTATAGGTTCTATGTTATAGAACAAAATGACTATATATCGATACATTCGATAATAGAGTCAAGAGATGCAATTTTTGATGAAAATAGATTTTCATCATTGAGTAGATAAAGAAATCTACAAGTTTGTACCAATGACAATATTGATGATAATCAACAAGGTTCACCTCTAGGTGTTGATGAAAGTCAACAACTAGATGAACAAGATATAATTGATCCTATTCTTAAACGGAGCAAGAGACAACGGAAAGCTAAAAGCTTTGGACCGGACTTCCATGTATATTTGGTTGAAGGTGATAGAAGTGAAGTATCTTCTAGTGTTCCATATTTGTATAATGTGAAAGGTGACCCATTGACTTATAGCGATGCTATGGCATCACATGATAGCGCTTTTTGGAAATAGGCTATTGATGATGAGATTCAATCCATCATGGGAAATAACACTTGGGTGTTAGTGGATCTTCCTCCTACTTGTAAACCAATAGGTTGCAAGTGGATTTTCATAAAGAAAATGAAAATCGATGGTACTATTGATAAGTTCAAAGCCCGATTAGTGGCACAAGGCTTTAGACAAAAGCATGGTATCGATCATTTCGATACATATACACTAGTTGCAAGAATAACCACTATTCCGTTATTGGTAACGTTAGCTACGGTCTATCATCTAGAAATACATCAAATGGATGTTAAAACTGCATTTCTATATGGGGAATTAGATGAGGAAGTTTATATGAAACAACCCGAAGGGTTTGTTTTGAAAGGACATGAGCAAAAGGTGTCTAAACTTGTTAAATCCATGTATGGACTTAAACAAGCACCTAAGCAATGGCATCAAAAATTTGATGAAACTATATTGTCTTTTGAGTTCAAGTTGAATCAAGCCGATAAGTGTGTTTATAGCAAGTTTGATAGCCATGGGAATGACGTTATCATTTGCCTATATGTTGATGACATGCTTATCTTTGGTATTAGTTTAATACAAGTACAAGAGACAAAAGATTTTTTGTCTAGATCCTTCCAGATGAAGGATATGGGGGAGGTCGATGTGATCTTAGGTATTAAGATCATGAGGCAAGGTAATCGCATTAAGTTAAGTCAAGCTCACTACATTGAGAAGATACTTAAGCGGTTTAATATGCTTGATAAAGCGCCGGTCTCTACTCCTATGGAATCGGGCATGAAATTTGCCAAACATACCGGTCAACCAATTTCTCAATTGGAGTATTCAAAGGTCATAGGATCTTTGATGTATGCTATGACTAGTACTAGGCCTGACATAGCATTTGCGGTTGGTAAACTTAGTAGATTTACTAGTAACCAGGTTCCCCATCATTGGATGGCAATAAGAAGAGTATTAAGATACTTGTTGCGTACCAAGGACTATGGTATTGCATATAGCGGAGAACCTCCTATTTTAAAAGGTTATTCCGATGCTAGTTGGATCACTAATGAAGAGGATAACTCTTCTACTAGTGGATGGGTGTTTGTTTATGGGGGAGGTGCCGTTTCATGGTCCTCTAAGAAACAAACATGCATTGCTGATTCTACTATGTCAGCTGAGTTTATAGCACTTGCTTCAGCAGCTAATGAAGCGGAGTGGTTAAGGAATCTCATGTTTGAGATACCTTTGTTACCTAAGCCAATTTCACCGGTGGCTATATATGCGGATTGCATCACGGCTTTAGGTAGAGCTTATGGTCAAGTATATAATGGTAAGTCTCGTCATATTGCCCTTAGGCATAGCCTAGTGCAAGGACTTATCATTAACGGGGTCATGACTTTTGACTATGTGAACACTAAGTTCAATGTGGCGGATTCGTTTACAAAAGCCATGAATAGAGATTCGATTGAAATAGCTTCAGTCGAAATCGGTTTATCTCAATAAAATCATTTGGGAAGGCCCAATTCACGCATGAGTAACATCGTGTCTGAATTCAATGTGGTAAAGTCCTCTTGATTTTTGTAAAGCAACACGTTTAATGACCCATCGTTGCTTTGTACCGTGATGAAAAAAGGTAGTCGTCTTTGAAAGTTCTCAAGATCAAGGGTTGAAGAGCTCTTGGTGGTATATCCAAGTCATGGGGATATGTTTTATACGTACTGAGAACCTACCTATATAAGTTTGAAGTGTGGCCGCTTCAAGTAGTCAAGATTGGCATAATGACTATGATAAACTTATGAATAAGATACGGACAAGACCTTATAATGTGTCAAGTTAATAACTTTGTGTTGTTTTGTGTGTACTTCATCTTCAAGTGGTTGGAAGGGTCATTTGATTCAATTCCTTATGGAAATAAATTCTGGCTCGGTCACTTGTTAAGTGTGTTGTACTAGGCGTTAATTCAATCCGAAGGGATATTAGCTTTGATGCATGAAATGTATTATGAGTTTTGGTAAATGAGAGGCTTATTATACCCAAAATGGGGAAGGATTGTTGAACATTTAGTGTCTAATAATCATGTATATATAATCACTAAGTACTACTAAAGTAGTGGGACGATACGTATTAATCTACTAAGTCCGTAAGGCATTAAAGATAGGACAAAACGGAAAAAAGGGAAAACCTAGTCTACCTTAAAAGCCGACTCGGCTGTCCCTATGGTATAGCTAAAGCCGACTCGGCTTTAACTACTGGATCATATGGTTTTGTCAGTAGGAAACTCCGAGTCGGCTTTCCTAGTGATGGTGTGACCGCCGACTCGGCGGTAGGGGCTGGAAAGTGACCGTTGCTTTTCTTCCCGTTTTTCTTGAGTTTAATGCTTAGGATTCCATCATAATTCTCATTATTTCTGAGATTATTATGAGTATAATGGTGCATTATACTCATGAATGCCTAGTATTATTGCAATTGATGTTATGGTCATGAATGTAATCATCAATGGTGATTAATTGCCAAGGCTCCTCTTCTATACTCTTGTAATATAAATAGAGACCTTAGGCATTGAGTTTGATACACCCCAATTCCTGAATTCTATCTCACTTTCTCTCATTTGTTTTTGCTATTTCAAGAGAGTAATTAACTCTTGTCATTGCTTCCCAATTCTTATGTTGGCCCATTTGGTTTTGATGATAACATAAACTTTAATAAACAAACATATTTTGTCTTTGAGATTGTTTTGATAGGTCAAATATCCGATCTTTATAAGGGTCGTTGATGGACCATTAAGCGTTGAAAAGGGATTACTTAGTAACTGTTCCAAGATCAAGTCAGAGTTCGAAGTTTGGTCAATCGGAGACAGTGCAGTGTTCCCAGGTCAGCGGTCAGAGAAGAAGTCAACAAAAATAATTAAGAAAATAATTTTTTAATTTTATTTTTCTTTTTTAGTTTTGTTGTACGGGTGAATAAGTCTGGAATGCACAAGGAAATTAATTAAGAAATTAAGATAACTAACTCCTAAAAAGACTCCTTAAAATTAGGATCTTAAAATTAGTTTTCTTAAATTGTCTTAGCTATTTTTAGCTAGAAGAGAAGAAAACTTGGAGTAACCACCAAGCTTTCCTCACCACTCTCTCACGTAATTAGCCCTCAACTCCCACTATCTTTGATCATGGGATTATGGCTAAATTGGATCTAAAAATCTATTTAAATGATTTTTCTACAACCGGCACATTTGGTGATCAACAAGGAGTGAAATAATCATGTAAAATCATTTGAGTGCTCCTATGGATCATTGGGAGAAAATATTCATGTTAATATTTTTCGTGTACTCCCAAGGTGATCATTTGAGAGAAAATTGTTTTTCCGAAAATATTTGTGCCCAAAATATTTCGTGAGGTTTTCAAAATAAAGAAGAGGAAATCTTGATTGGTTTTAATTGCTAATTAATTTCAAGATTTATTCCTTGTGCTATTCTTGATTTGATTCATCCATTTTAGATAAATCTTGTAAAGGGTTTATTTGAGTGAATTTGTATTTAGACTTGGGTAAGTCTAAAAGGGAAGAGAGAAGAGTAGAGAGAAGAGAAACGGTAAGGAGTTACCGAGAGAAGAAAAAGAGTAGAGAGAAGAGAAAGAGTAGGAGAAATTATTTTATGTAATAGAGAAGTGATTTACATAAAATAATAGAGAAGAGAAATCCCTAGTGGGTCGTGGTTCTTTTTCCCACGTTAAATCTTGGTGTTCCTTTTAGTTTTTCTTTAAATTGTCTTGAGTATTTTTAATATTCGAATTCCACAAGAAAAAGGGCAAAAAATACTCCAAGGGCGAAAGTAACAATTCACCCTCCCCCCTCTTGTTACAGTTCATTGTCTCTAAGTGTTTCTACAATTGGTATCAGAGCCCTGTTCCTCATTTGATCAGGAAACCCTGAGAGCCGTATCTTGGTTTATTAGAGATGATGAAAATGAACGAGCGCATGGAAGAAGGGTACTCTACTCAGAGACCACCAATGTTCGATGGCAAATTCTATACTTATTGGAAAAACAGGATGGAGATTTTCATCAAAGCTGAAAATTATCAAGTTTGGAGAGTCATCGAAATTGGAGATTTTGAGGTAACAACTACCAACTCCAATAACGAGACTGTTCCCAAACCTATCACAGAATATGAGAAAGAAGATTTTCAAAAGATGGAAATGAACGCTCTTGCTATTAAATTGCTTCATTGTGGGCTTGGTCCAAATGAACATAATCGCATTATGGGATGCAGAACCGCCAAACAAATTTGGGATCTGCTGGAGGTTACCCACGAAGGAACGAGTGAAGTAAAGCGTTCCAAGATTGACTTGCTCATGTCCAAATACGAAAGATTTGTGATGGAACCTAAAGAAAGCATTCAAGAAATGTTTACTAGGTTCACGAATATCACGAATGAGCTTGTCTCCCTTGGAAGGATAATTCCCTCAGATGAACAAGTGCGAAAAATTCTAAGAAGCCTACCTCAAGATGATCGTTGGAGAGCGAAGGTCACAGCCATTCAAGAATCTAAAGATTTCACAAAGTTTAATCTGGAAGAGTTGGCTGGATCCCTTATGACTCATGAATTACAATTGGGAACAACTGACAGTTCCAGGAACAAGGGTCTGGCTCTGACAGCAAACGATCAAGAAGAATCAGAAACTGATGAGGAAGAGGCAGCCTTGCTGGTACGTAGGTTCAAGAAGTTCTTCAGGAACAACAAGTATAAAAATCAAAGAAACAACAAAGAAAGAGGAACTTCAAATTCCAAGACATATGAATGCTACAAATGTGGGCATTTAATCAAGGATTGCCCATTATGGAAAAATGAGAAAGGTAAAGGGAAAGCAAGAGAAACGGGAAGACAACCTACAAAAGGAAACTTCAACAAAGCCGATTTACGCAAAGCCATGATAGCTGCTTGGGGAGAATCCGAAAGCGAGACCGAAACCGAAGCTCCCGTTGAAGAAGAAGAAGTAGCCAATCTTTGTCGCATGGCGACGCATGATGAAAAGGCTAAAGGAAAAGAGGTACTGTCTACTGATCCATTTTCTGATTATTTATTTAAATTGGATAAACATAGATTAATTAAAATGATTTTAGAATCTCACGAAAATTTAGAAAAACAAACAGCCATCTGTCTCAAAACTGAAAAAGACCTTAAAGCGTGTAAAGACCAAATATCCTACCTTAATTCTTTTAGGTCCGATGTGCAAACTCGGTTTATTCTTTGAATTGCTTGATAATAATGTGATGTTAAAAGAAGCTATAGAAAAGGTTAAAGAAGAAAACATCATGTTAAATATTGAACTAAATCAACTTAAGCAATTTGAGATGGAAGTAAATTACGAGTCTAATAAAGAAATTAAATGTGTCCTTCTACAAATGAAATTAGACCTAGAATCCGCCTTAAAAGAAAATGATCGAATTAAGCTTGAATTAAATTCAAGAGAAAAAGGGAAAATCAAAGAAGTTCCCAAATGGATTCTTAACGCTAGAACCAAAGGAACCGAAGGTCTAGGATATGATAAACATGATAAAAAGAAAAAGGTCTACGTTGATCTCCCAAGTAAAAAGGTCTGTTCCTTTTGTGGCAAAACTGGGCACCTGAAACATCAATGTTTAAGCAGGGAACAGCATAACAAAACGAATCAAATATATGTCGATAGAGTTTGGATTAAGAAATATGATTCTTGTATAATCGACATGAAACCCAAGGATGGCTGGGTTCCACCCTCTAACAACTAAATTCGTTTTGCAGGTTCTAGTGAGGGGGAACAGCTCATGGTATCTCGACAGTGGCTGTTCCAAGCACATGACAGGCGATAGATCAAAATTTCTCTCACTAGAAGCCTATGATGGAGGAACGGTGACCTTTGGCGACAACATGAAAGGTGAAATTATTGCAAAAGGCAAGATAGGAAGGTAAGGTTCCTATGCTATAGATAATGTATTTTTGGTCGAGAATTTAAAGCACAATCTTTTAAGTATTTCTCAATTTTGCGACAAAGGTAACTCTGTAAACTTTACTTCTGATAAGTGCATCATTTCTAGGAACGACACAGGAGACATCATTCTGGAAGGGATCAGAAAAGGGAACACCTACGTGGTGGACCTGCACACTATTCCTAAAACCAGTCTAACATGTCTAAGCGTTATAGAAGATGACCCTCTTCTTTGGCATAAACGATTAGGTCATGCTAGTTTTTCATTGCTTAATAATTTACGATCTAAAGACCTAGTAAGAGGATTACCGTCCCTTAAATTTCAAAAGAATGAAGTATGTGATCCTTGTGCTAAAGGAAAACATGCAAGGTCATCCTTCAAACCTAAAAATGTTGTGACCACCTCCAAACCACTTGAATTAATTCATATGGATCTTTGTGGACCAATGAGAATTCAAAGTCGCAGCGGTAAGCGATATGTTTTTGTTATAGTTGATGATTATAGTAGATTTACATGGACTTTATTTTTATCTAGCAAAGACGAGGCCTTTGATGAATTTTTTGCATTCGCTACTAAAATCCAGAAATCTAGTAACAATCAACTAGTCCACATAAGATCGGATCATCGTAAAGAATTTGAAAATTCTAAGTTTATGGATTATTGTAATGAGCATGGTTTAAGTCACAATTTCTCCACACCTAGAACACCACAACAAAATGGTGTGGTTGAACGTAAGAATAGAACCCTAGAGGAAATGGCTAGAACTATGTTAATTGCTAGTGGTCTACCTAGAAATTTTTGGGCCGAAGCCGTTAATACTGCATGTTATATATTAAATCGCGTATTAATTAGACCAATCACTTCTAAAACCCCCTAAGAATTATTTAAAAGAATTAAACCTAATATTTCATATTTTCGAGTCTTTGGATGTCGATGTTTTGTGCATGTCAATGGAAAACGAAATATAGGTAAATTTGATGAAAGAAGTGATGAAGCGGTATTTCTTGGCTATTCATCTCATAGTAAGGCATATAGAGTTTATAATAAGAAAACCATGTGTGTTGAGGAATCTGTTCACATAATATTTGATGAAACTAACTTTATGACAAGTGAACAAGAAACAAGTGATTTTAAGATAGGTCTTGCTGATTTGGACGATGAAGAACTTATACAAAAGAAGCAAGATCAAGAAGAACAACAACAGGTTTAGAATGCTGAACCAAATCAAGAACAGGAGCCACAGGCAGAACCGGAACAGCCTGCAGTTCCTAATCCAGATATCCCAAGAGAAAATCAAGAAGAAAGAAATGATGGTGAACCAAATCAGAATCAAGTCAATGAGCCTGCTTCCACGTCTGTCTCCACCAGAGACTTTGTTCCAAGACCGTGGAAACACCAAAAATCATATCCACTTGACTTGATCATAAGCGACATGAACAAAGGAATACAAACAAGGTCACAAATGAGAAACTTTTGTGCACACTTTGTGTGATACCCCAGATTTAGCTTGAAAAGAGATTGATAGACTACTCATATCAACAAGGTGCATCTTCTTTTCTAGGGAGCCCATTTGCTAAGAACTCCACAGTTAAGCGTGCTTGGTGGGGAGCAATCTTAGGATGGGTGACCTCCTGGGAAGTTTCCTGGGTGCGCACGAGTGAGGCCAAAGTGCGCTGGAAAGACTTGTGTTGGTCTGTGGGGCTAGTCTACAGTCTCCATGAGTAGTCACCGGTGGTCCGAGGGGCCGGGGTGTTACAAATGGTATCAGAGCAACCCTGCGACCGTGGCTGATTGTGTGTTCAGCGCACCTAGCGGGGGAAAAGATCATGAAACGACGGTCCAACGAGGACGTTGTATTCTTAAGTGGGGGTGAGTGTGATACCCCAGATTTAGCTTGAAAAGAGATTGATAGACTACTCATATCAACAAGGTGCATCTTCTTTTCTAGGGAGCCCATTTGCTAAGAACTCCACAGTTAAGCGTGCTTGGTAGGGAGCAATCTTAGGATGGGTGACCTCCTGGGAAGTTTTCCGGGTGCGCACGAGTGAGGCCAAAGTGCGCTGGAAAGACTTGTGTTGGTCTGTGGGGCTAGTCTACAATCTCCATGAGTAGTCACCGGTGGTCCGTTGGGCCGGGGTGTTACACTTTGCTTTTCTTTCAACAATGGAACCCAAGAATCATGAAGAAGCTTTGCAAGATTCGGATTGGGTGGTAGCAATGCAAGATGAGTTGAATGAGTTTGAAAGAAACAAAGTATGGCACTTGGAACCTAAACCAAAGAACAAGAAGATTATTGGACTGAAATGGGTATTCAGGAACAAGCTAGATGAACATGGAACAATCGTTAGAAACAAAGCAAGGTTAGTGGTAAAAGGATAAATACAATCAACAAGAAGTGATCAAGTTGCAGATATTGTGACCAAACCGCTTCCAAGAGAACAATTTGAAAAGATGAGGTTGGAGCTAGGTATGATCAAGCTTCACTAAAGTTTAATGCTAGTATTACTCCTCAAAACATCTTGAAAAATCAGAAGGGTTCAATCAACCACAACAACCAAGATTGATTAGTCAATCATTGCGAGATTTGGGTATGCTTCTATTTAAATTTATGTCTTAAACTTAATCTTGATTGCTTGCATGTTTGAACTAATTAGACCAAGTAGCATAAATTTATTTTATATTATATATTATTATTTTATATTATTATCTACATATTATAATTTATTTTTCAAAAATCACAAAAATATTTTATTTTTCACAAATTCCAGCATTTTATTTTTTTTTATTTTGGTGAGCCAACATATTTTATAAAATGGAAGACGGATCATCGAGGTGTTTCGGAAAGTAGTTATCTAAATCGATATATTCAACGAACTAAGCTTAATTAATAACTACCCTTACACCTCCTAAAACCGCCAATATAGAAGTAGTACAAACTCTTCACTAACTGTCCCTTCACACCTTTATAACCCTTACACTCCATTGTCACATCCATCATTCATAAACCCACTACTTGTACTACTCCCAGCAAACCGTCAAACCCATCTCCCTCTTTCAACAATCCCTAACCTTCATCAATTCATCTCATCATCACCATGAAATCTCCCAAGACTTCATCTAAACCGAAAACAACAAAACCCATGCATGTCGGCACGAAAAGGACTTTTTCTACCACAAAAGGAAGCTCATCTTCAAAACCCACAAAGAAGGCCAAGGTAGTATATCCTGATTGTGTTGAGGAGGTTTGTTAATGTGTATTTTTAAGAAGTTTGGTGTGCCTCTTGAAGGACTAGAATTTCCTATGAGTGCTAACAACAAAATAGGTGCAAAGTGTCTTAACAACTTGCATCTTATATTAAATGAAAATGGAATTCTAGAGGATGTTGAAGATGATGTTGAGTATGTGAGTTCCGATGAGGAACAAGAGGAAGGTGAAACTGAAGTAGAAGGGGAGACTGTAGAGAATGTAGATCAGGAAACTGTTCCCACTGCCACTACTAAGGAAAAAACAGAACAGGAACAAGGGGAAACAGTGACTCAGGGGGAAGCTGTTAGTAAGGGGGAACAAGTTGGGGAAGAAGAAAAGGAGGAATTAGTGGATGAACAATCTAGTTCAGAGGATGAGGACTTCAATGTGCCTCTCAAGGATATTAGGAAATCATCCAAGAGTTCTTCGTGCCTTAATGATGATATTGCCTCTCCAACCCCACCATCACCAATAGCCACTACTCCACCACCATTTACATCACCACCATCACCCTTACCCACTGGTTTTGATGATCCCACTACTATCCCTCCGCCACCTATTACCCTTGCTCATGTCCATTCTACACTACTTGATATGCAGTCCCAATTATGTGCCTTTCAAAGTGAAGTTCGAGCCTCACTCTCCACTATTGCTTAGCAACTCACCGACATGGAATCTCGTCTTGGTGCGAAGCTTGACACAGTGGAGGTGCAGACTGAATACGTTGATGAGGAGACTGCTGCCTGATCCCTCCTGCTTCTGTTTTCAAATTAAAATTTAATGTTTGGTTGGCCCATTTTATTTGTAATCTCTAAACAATATTTTTTGCTTATTTTGTGTACCAGCTGGGGTACAAAACAATTTATGTTTGGTTTATGCTACTAACCTACAACTTTAAATCCTTCATATCATCTTTATTATCTATCCACATGGTCTATGATGTTTGAATGCGTGCTTTCTTAATTCATGTTTTGGCATTTATTTTCTTAGTTTGCTGCTTACTATCTTAATTTGTCTAACGCTTGCCTTAGAGCTGTGGATTAGTTTACACCCCTACTTTTTGATTGATGCCAAAAGGGGGAAGAGTAGCAAACAAACTTAAGTAAATGCTTGTGAATGCTTACGTTTTTGCTTATTCTTTGGACAATTGATTCTCTGTTTTGTGTTCTCATAACTAAAACCTATGACTTTAGGTTACTTTAGTTAGTTCTAAAATTTTGAAGATGTTTAGAATGTTCTTAGTTTACTTCATAATACTTAGTTTGTTGACTTACTGTTTGATATACTTAAGCTTCATATGGATAAAATTATTTGTCTTATGAAATGTTCATCATAGATTACTTATGTTTGGTTTATATGGATAATTTGATTAATTGTTGTCTGATATGATTTATTGAATATCACTTTGTTTATTTTTGATTCTTACAACTCATGATATTTTGAATTACTTAGATTGTTGTGTTTCTTATTTTTTTTTTATGTTTCTTAGTTTTTAATTTTCTTAATTTATAAGTATTATTATAGTTATATTTATTTTTATGTTTTGTCTTGTTTTAAATTTAAAAACTTAAGTCATGTTTAACCACATGATTTTCGAAAAAAAAGTTCTAAAATTTAATTTATTGGAGTAATATGATTACATGAGAGTTTAGAAAATTATTTGTAACGATTTAATTTACTAGATTTTGTTGAATGTGTGTTAATCTCAAGCATGTTCATTATACTTGTTTTACTCTATCTTTATTAAGTTTGTTTATATAGTTTGTCATCATCAAAAAGGGGGAATTTGTTGGCCCATTTGGTTTTGATGATAACATAAACTTTAATAATCAAACATATTTTGTCTTTGAGATTGTTTTGATAGGTCAAATATTCGATCTTTATAAGGGTCGTTGATAGACCATTAAGCGTTGTAAAGGGATTACTTAGTAACTGTTCCAAGATCAAGTCAGAGTTCGAAGTTTGGTCAATCGGAGACAGTGCAGTGTTCCCAGATCAGCAGTCAGAGAAGAAGTCAGCAAAAATAATTAAGAAAATAATTTTTTAATTTTATTTTTCTTTTTTAGTTTTGTTGTACGGGTGAATAAGTCTGGAATGCACAAGGAAATTAATTAAGAAATTAAGATAACTAACTCCTAAAAAGACTCCTTAAAATTAGGATCTTAAAATTAGTTTTCTTAAATTGTCTTAGTTATTTTTAGCTAGAAGACAAGAAAACTTGGAGTAACCACCAAGCTTTCCTCACCACTCTCTCACGTAATTAGCCCTCAACTCCCACTATCTTTGATCATGGGATTATGGCTAAATTGGATCTAAAAATCTATTTAAATGATTTTTCTACAACCGGCACATTTGGTGATCAACAAGGAGTGAAATAATCATGTAAAATCATTTGAGTGCTCCTATGGATCATTGGGAGAAAATATTCATGTTAATATTTTTCGTGTACTCCCAAGGTGATCATTTGAGAGAAAATTGTTTTTCCGAAAATATTTGTGCCCAAAATATTTCGTGAGGTTTTCAAAATAAAAAAGAGGAAATCTTGATTGGTTTTAATTGCTAATTAATTTCAAGATTTATTCCTTGTGCTATTCTTGATTTGATTCATCCATTTTAGATAAATCTTGTAAAGGGTTTATTTGAGTGAATTTGTATTTAGACTTGGGTAAGTCTGAAAGGGAAGAGAGAAGAGTAGAGAGAAGAGAAACGGTAAGGAGTTACCGAGAGAAGAAAAAGAGTAGAGAGAAGAGAAAGAGTAGGAGAAATTATTTTATGTAATAGAGAAGTGATTTACATAAAATAATAGAGAAGAGAAATCCCTAGTGGGTCGTGGTTCTTTTTCCCACGTTGAATCTTGGTGTTCCTTTTAGTTTTTCTTTAAATTGTCTTGAGTATTTTTAATATTCGAATTCCACAAGAAAAAGGGCAAAAAATACTCCAAGGGCGAAAGTAACAATTCACCCTCCCCCCTCTTGTTACAGTTCATTGTCTCTAAGTGTTTCTACATCTTATAATTTCAAACACAAGTTGTTAAGTAATATACTCTAAGTACTAAGAGTATATTGAAGTTATTTGTATCTCATTGTGAATTTCCAATCATCAACCCAAGCACCTTTATGGGGGAAATATCACAAAAGGAAAGTGAGCACACGCCAACAACTTGTATAAAGTTTCCGGGTAACGGTTGTCGTTACAAAGTTATCTTCATAATACTTAGTATTGTTTTTGTTATTTCCTTTTGCCATCCACAAAGTGGTTTATACAAATTCCCGATTGTAATTTGTATTGTAATTATATACTTTTGTAATAATAATGACCCCCTTTATAACATGGGCCCATGGGCGGCGACACTCCTCGCCTTTCCCTAGGGCGCCTGATTGAATCTTGTCGATTATGGTTTATGGATTAGATTAAAGTTAACCAACCAGTCGAATTTATGTGTTAAATCTCACGAATTGTTGTGAAAGACGTATCTTAAAGAGATGGTTTTAATTTGACCGGCCCAATAGATTTCGAAAACAAAAAAAATAAAAATATAGTGTAACAACACGCTTATTTGGTAGGGTTTAGGATACCTCAAGTAGGCGTTTCTTTTACGTCAAATTCGGGTTCACATTATGTCAAATAGAGGTGTTCATTCGGGTGATCGGGTCGGTTTCGGACGGGTGTCATTCGGTTCGGTTGTATTCCGGATCAGTTATGTTTCGGTTCTTTGTTATGACGGGTTACACTGGGGTTGGGTCGGTTAGTCGCGGTTCGATTAAAGATCGGTTATTCGTGCTATAGGATTATCATATCGTCGGTTCGGTGTTGGTTGAAGTTCAAGTCGAGTGCTAATCGGTGTCGGGATGTCATCGGTTAATAATTGGTTCGGTTTTGTCAGGTACAAATCGGGTTCGGTTTTTTAGAAAACAGAATTCGGCTACGTATTATTAATTACTATCGATCGAAAACAAATAGTTAAAATGCAAATCAATTAATGATCATTATTACTTTGTTACTTTTACATGTTTGACCGACAATTAAAAATATAAAGTTTTATTAATTTTATCTAATATGATTAAAAGTAGTTAAATAAACATTGACCATTGATTATTAGCTCTAAACATATGAAATCATGTATTTATTAAATTAACTAATAAAATGATGGAATATAAGTATATCATACTTCTATGTTAAAAATTGGTTCAGATTTAAAGCAATTCGATCTAAAATTCGTTCGGGTTAAGTCGGTTTTAGCCAGATCGAGTTCGGTTTCGAGCATGATTCGGGTCGGATATGACTCGGGTCGGTCATTTTTAGGTTCGGGTAATCTCGATTAACGGTTATGTTTCGGTTACAAAACTCGGTTATAGTTCGAGTTCAGCTTTCCCATTTTCGGTTGTCAACCGGTTCGGATACAACATCGGTTCGGGTATTATCGGCTCGATAAACCTAAAAACGAAAGATATTTTCGGGCTAGTTTACTTTCGGTTTTGGGTCGGATTTTCGGGTCGGGTCACTTTTGAACAGCTCTAATGTCAAATGTGTTTTTAACATGCTAAGATTATCAAGTTGGTGTTATGTGTTGTATGTGTTTAGGTTATTTGCTATAAAGATTTATGTTATGTGATGTAGGTGTTTAGATAATTTTATATAGGTGTTTTTGTTATTTGATATATGTATTTTTGTTTTATGTTGTAGATTCAAAGGTTTGTTGTTGTAGGTATTTATGTTAGGTGCAGTAAGAATTTATATTATATGACGTAGGTGTTTGGGTTAGTGGGTGCACAAATATATGTTAATTATTGTGATTTTTATGTCCACTTCAGTATGCAAAAATACCAACTAAAACTATTTTAAATGACTTTTATTAAGAATTAGCGGTTGCCTAGATTCCAATAACATAGTAAGGGAATAAAATTTGTGGAGCAAAATTCCCCACAGAATATAGTAATGGGAGGAATAGTTTTTTTTTCCATTAGTTTGGTATTTTTCATCCAGTGAAAATATAATCCTTCAAAACCTCAAAACCCATTTAATTTTGTCATCATCATTTCAATAAATCCTTCAAATCAACCAATTAAATTAATGGTATGTTTGGGAATGATGATTTCATTTGCAAATATGGATTTAACTTAAAGTAAGTGTTTGGCAATAACAATAATTTAAATTTGGATTTGAGCCAAATCCACTAATGTTATAAAGTAGTTGATCAAAATGAGGATTTGAGAATGACACCCCAATCCTTGTCATTTCAAATTCTTCATTATAATTTCATAATTGAAATCCATAATTTGAAATGAAATGTGTGTTTCCAAACGCATCCTAACATAATTTTCATTCCCAAAAGGCAACATACCTTCAAAATCTCAAAACCCCTTTCATCAATCACAAAATCTCACAAGAGACGGTCTATAGGATAGACCATAAAATTGGGCCAGCCCATTTCCTTAACTGATTATTTTTATTATAATATCAACTATATTATGTTATAATCCTAAATGTAAGGTATTATAATCTCGAATATACTATTCTATAACCCCAAATATAAGTTATTATAACCCAAATAATTTATTATAACCCCAAATATACTATGTTATATTTTGGGCTGGGCTTTATGGATTCCATCTATAGAATAGACCGTCTCCCATGAGACTTACTCTTCATCAATGGCGTCAATTGCTTTGAGAGGATAAGGTTAGTGAGAAAGAAGCTTTAGTATTCACCCATGTTCTTAAGAAAAAGGCTCTAGCTTCCTCCTCTGTTCAGATTTTCTGCTACTTTTTTTTAAAACCCATATTTTAAGTTTTAATTCCCTTTCTTTAAAGCTTCCAACAATTATTAAAGTGGTGATTTTAGATATTTGATGGTGTTTATGGAAAAGTTGGATAGTATTATGAGAAGGAAAAGAAGAAGGTAGAAGAAGAGCTTGATGAATTGGAATGAATTCAAAGATAGAAATTGGGCATTACTTTTACTGGAGAAATATTTCCTTCAGGTCCCCCCGGAGTAAATATTAGGTCCTCTTTTTGACATACTGATTTACTCCATTACTATTTACACTTATTCCAAACACCTAAGTATCCAATATTTTATACTCCCTTAATTAATACTCCCCTTTTCCATTGATTCCAAGCGAGCCCTTAGAGTTAGTGTTTTTCTTAAATGCATACGCGTAGTAGGTGTTTTTGTAAATTGGGCAGAACTTTTAGAAATTATTCTCTTGATTATGTATTAACACCGACTAAGCCGTTGTGAGAGGAACTAAGATATTAATAAGACATTGTTTATTCTCTTAGGATTTATAATTAAAACTTTGAAATCGAATCAAGAGAATAATAACACAAGTAATCATTAAAATAAACTATATAAATGTAAAATAAACTATATATTAACACAATTAATACTCTTAGAGTTTATTTTACACCTACTACGCGTATTCTCTTAGAGTTAGTGTTTTTCTTAAATGCATACTCCCTTAATATATAGTTTATTTTAATGATTACTTGTGTTATTATTCTCTTGATTCGATTTCAAAGTTTTAATTATAAATCCTAAGAGAATAAACAATGTCTTATTAATATCTTAGTTCCTCTCACAACGGCTTAGTCGGTTATAGAGGTCCGAAGTCGTCACCTCAGAAGTTTTATGCTTGCAAGCTGCCAAGCCAGTTCCATATTCGCATGTCACGAATATGCACTCTCACCCAGGGTCATAAAGAAGGCCACCGCCTGGACTGGTAACTTTTGTCTGGGTGTTGCCCGCATTCTGCCCCACTTAGGTGGACCGGCACATTCTATTCCACCCGAAAGTCGGTTGGGCGAAAAATAAAGTTAGCATTCCCTTACGGCACCGACCTTGGACTTTTATTATTGTCTTTTGCAAAATTCATCGCTTTCTTGTAATTCTCTACATTTGTTTATATCTTTCAATCGCAGCTGATAATTACTCACATTTCGACATCAAACACCTTAGTGACTACTCATATTTCGTCACTAAGGTTACTAGTTCAAATCTTTTAAATTTTGACTCAAGAACAACATTCGCTTTCTTGAGTTATTTATTCATAATTTGCTATTAAATATTGCTTCATACTTATTATAATTTCTTTCTAATCAAGTCTTTTGTATTCAAATGATTTCCTCACACAATCTATTTACTCAATACCCATTATCTCAAGTATTGATATTTCTTAATTTTTAGTTCAATGTTTTCTTTCAATCTCTTTCACATTCACATACAATCAATAACAACAAATACATACTTTTAAACCGAATATATAATACTTAAGAAAAAAGTAGGCATAATCTTCATTTAATTTAATTTCATATACATACCTAATCATTTTAGTAGGTTAATATTATTAAACTCAACTTTTTATAAGTTAAACACTAAGAAGATACGTAACCTCATTTACAACTATACATAGATTTATTTACTTAATTACAAAGCAAGATTAACTTAGATAAGTCCGTCTCTAAGTATTTCGCATCATAATTAATCACAAAACTATAAAAACAAAACCATATAACCAGTCATATAATTTCCTTTATATTAATAGTCTTCAATCAAACTGAAATCTTAAAATAAACAAACTTAACTCAAAATTGAACTGAAAAAATTTTACAAATCCAACTAGTGATTGCAGCTCATGAATTGTCCAATCAAATTCTCTTGACAACCCTAAACCACTGCCATGACTCCGTCTACTAATGTCACTTCCCACAATATCACACAAGTTCACAAGTCCACCTCACCACAATAACACACAACAACTTCTCAATTCCGTCTACTAATGTCATTTCCCCGAAAAACTGGCCATGACTCCTTATAACCATTGCCCACCATTCCACTTCTATTGACATGTTCTCCATGGGGTAGCACCATCAGGGTAACCAAAGAAACATTTGTGATTACCATGACAGACTTATTACATATACTTCCTTCTTTTACTAAAATCAGGTTATGCAATTTTTCTCTCATTCCGATACTCTGCTAAACTGCTTACACTTATCCTATACATTTACCTTATCCAGTCTAACTTAAGCCGAAGATAGGCTTTTTCGGACTTCATCCTTCGGCTTAGCCTTTCTTTGAGGTTGCAGGTACACTTTTTGCCACCGTTAGATCCTCTCACTTCCCTCAATTCGAAGGTACTTCTTACTGAAAGTTCCTCTATGAATTTGTTCGTTTCCGAAGCAAAACAGTTGGGCGCTGTTGTGGGGACGATAAGTATAAATAAAGACAACCCATCTCTCCACCCTTATAGCTCACAAATGGCACCCCATAAAACCAACACCATAGAAGAATTTGTTGCTCATAGCATTGATACTTCCACTTCCGACCATTAAAACTAGGTCGTGACTAGTGGCGGATCTACTTTGGGTCACATGGGGTCACGTGCCTCTATAGAATTCAAAAAAAAAATGAAAAAAAATTAAAAATAGGGAGAAAAAATGAAACGCGCGTTAGGTCCTTAGGGAATCAGGAGCCTTCTCTCTCATATCTCAAACTAAACAAATTACAAACCCTAATTCTCTCTCATTGACGGTTGTCGCACCGGCCAAGCGGCCACCACAATCCACCGGAGTTTCTGTCTCCTACCGCTCCGCTCTTCGCTGTCCTCCAGACCACCATCACACCACCAGGCACCAGTGACAGTGAGTCGACAAATCGTTGTCCTTGCCTGATTGCCTCGCTCCCGCTTCTCCATGACTCCATCACATGGCTCTAAATCTTCTTGTCGTACTAGTATTTGTCAAGAATATGGTATGTGCTATCTTTCTATTAAGCTTTATTATTGAATTCTCTTTCTTTTGCTCACTGAATTTACAATTTTTTTCTATTCGTTTGTCTCTAATTTGTGCCAATTTAGATAGGTCTTCATGTTGAATACTCTGTTTTTCTCTTACTTCGATGGACTTTTCAAGTGATTTTAGTCATTGTTAGCTTTTCCAAATAATTTGTTGGATATATTTGATTATCATTATGCATAATTTGATGATCGGTATTGACTCACACCATAATTTGAATACCAAAAATTAGGGTTTTTATTTTCTTATTTCAAATTTGAAGATAGTTTCTTTGATTGAATTATATATTATATGTTATGTTATTATGTTAATGTTATTGTGCTTTGGCCTTTGTGAATAGATGAATGTGTTTGGATACTTGGATAATTGGATTTTGGAGTTTCTTGAATTATTGGTGGAAATGAATTATAAATGTCAATTGTTTTTGTTTGTTAATTGTGATTGTACTTTGCGAATGTGTTTGGTAAATTGGTGATAAGTGTGATACCCCATATTTAGATTGAAAAAGGATTGATAGACTACTCATATCAACAAGGTGCATCTTCTTTTCTAGGGAGCCCATTTGCTAAGAACTCCACAGTTAAGCGTGCTTGGTGGAGAGCAATCTTAGGATGGGTGACCTCCTGGGAAGTTTCCTGGGTGCGCACGAGTGAGGCCAAAGTGCGCTGGAAAGACTTGTGTTGGTCTGTGGGGCTAGTCTACAGTCTCCATGAGTAGTCACCGGTGGTCCGTTGGGCCGGGGTGTTACAGTGGTATCAGAGCGTGTGATACCCCATATTTAGATTGAAAAAGGATTGATAGACTACTCATATCAACAAGGTGCATCTTCTTTTCTAGGGAGCCCATTTGCTAAGAACTCCACAGTTAAGCGTGCTTGGTGGAGAGCAATCTTAGGATGGGTGACCTCCTGGGAAGTTTCCTGGGTGCGCACGAGTGAGGCCAAAGTGCGCTGGAAAGACTTGTGTTGGTCTGTGGGGCTAGTCTACAGTCTCCATGAGTAGTCACCGGCGGTCCGAGGGGCCGGGGTGTTACAAATGGTATCAAAGCAACCCTGCGACCGTGGCTGATTGTGTGTTCAGTGCACCTAGCGGGGGAAAAGATCCTGAAATGACGGTCCAACGAGGACGTTGTATTCCTAAGTGGGGGTGAGTGTGATACCCCATATTTAGATTGAAAAAGGATTGATAGACTACTCATATCAACAAGGTGCATCTTCTTTTCTAGGGAGCCCATTTGCTAAGAACTCCACAGTTAAGCGTGCTTGGTGGAGAGCAATCTTAGGATGGGTGACCTCCTGGGAAGTTTCCTGGGTGCGCACGAGTGAGGCCAAAGTGCGCTGGAAAGACTTGTGTTGGTCTGTGGGGCTAGTCTACAGTCTCCATGAGTAGTCACCGGTGGTCCGTTGGGCCGGGGTGTTACAATAAGTGTATAATTGAATGTGTTATGTGTTATGTGTTATGTGTCATGTGTTCTTGCTAGAATTGAAAATAACGAAGAGAAAAGAAAGGAATATTACTTTTTTTTTTATGTTAGTATTGATGCTATTGTACAACGATTCCAAAATATGAAAACTAGGCGTGAACAACTATAACAGGTTTGTTATTTTGTATGCTTAGTTACTTATTTTTTGGGTTGTCATGCCACCGTTTGGTGAGATGACATTAATTGATTGGTCTTAACTTCAAATTATTGTATTTGTACATGTTATTGGAGGAAAAATATTTGGTTGTTCATTTTGCAAACGAAACTATGCCGAAACTTTCGCAAACTGTCATCTATAATGTTGGTGCCCCTAGGGAGTATGAACCCTAGATCCGCCACTGTCGTGACAAGACAAGATCTTGATTATTTGGCTAACAATCTCTTACAAACCTTTGTTGAACAACTATGAAATGTGCAGTCTGAACAATACCTTGCCATGGGCCATAGTCACTAGAATTGAACCTATGTTCTTTATGTTTTTTACTTTAGTATTCCAATATTTAAATCTTTTGTACAAGTTAATGTAATTTCGTTATTCAGATAATTTTTATTCATTTTGTAGGTACTCAGTTTGAGGAACTGTTCAACCTATGTTTACACTTTCTAATGTTTATGAATATTAGCATGTTCAATTCTATATTGTTGTAATGTCTTGTTCATCATTCTAAGTCTATGTCTTTCACCTAGTTAAAAGTCAGACCCTGTTTAAAGCTAAAAGAGAATCAGAATTCTCTAGAGCCTAAGATCTTTAAAAGTGAGACCTAGTATAGGCTCAATGATAATCAAAATTCTCAAGAGCCTAAGATTTGTAAACGAGTATTTCATTAAGTCTAATATCCAGACGTATTTACTTTTATTATGTGAGACATTAATCAAACAAGCGCAACATTCATCGCCTTTCTTGAATCATCTTCACATAAACAAGAACAAAAGCAGAAAAACAAGCTGATATACAAAGCAAAAAGGCTTAAACCTATTATATACAGCAAACTCCATATATGGAAAGCCATAAAAAGTTCCCTACCAAGATCCATTATTTAGTTACATGGCACAAAGGCGAACCTTCCAAAAATTATTTTTTTTAATACAAGGCGCAAGGGCCTCAAATTGTTCATAAATCATAAATAAGAAGTCTCATTAGCAGAAGATTTAGGATTCGAACACTTGGGCCGTTGAGGAGATGGAGTGAAGCGCAACAACTCTTCTAAATTCACCGTTAAAGGCTCCTTAGCTTCAAGCTCCAAGGCAAGTTCTAAAAAGGCTTCTTTCTCGATGTAAGATTGCCAGAGAGATCCTAACATGTGTACTAAAGCCGAGAAAGTAGTCTTCTTTGAAACTTTGGGGATGGCTGGAGCATTAAATGATAAAGAGTCATGCTCTATCTTTAAAACTCAATCTTCTAATTTTGGATCGACTTTTTGAGTTCACTATATATGCTATCACTGTATTTGAGAAAGATTTGTTGAAGTTTGAACTCTTTTTTTCCTTGCCGAAAAAGCTAGCTTCTCCATATCATAACTTAGCTCTTCCGCAACAAGTCAGTGAGCCTCGACTACCAAAAGGATACCATTGTTGATCCTCTCTCCCGAAAAATAAAATATTTGCACTCGTTTGATGCAAGCCACTCCTTAGTTATTCGATCCTGCCTCTCACAGTTCAATTTATACACTTTAGCGGCCACTACAAAAAAAAATGTAAGTTTCCGACTACTCAAAACAGTCGGAATTCAGTCAGTATAGAGCTATACCGACTAAATTCCGACTATTTTGGGTTAGTCGGCTCAGATTCGTCGGTAAATCGTTTTAGTAGGAAAACAGTCGGAATTTTCCGACTAACTAGTCTAGTCGGAAATTAGTCAGAAATTTCCGACTACCAATTAGTCGGACATTGGTCGGTAAGCACTATTTCAGGATTAAACCAAAAATGAAAAAAAAAATTAAAAATATTTTCGTAATATTGTGCCACATCACACCCACGTGGCACACACATAGCACCCAATCACGCGCCCACGTTGACACCCTCACACAAACATATGAGGTACATGCTCCAACCAGCAGACCAAGTGTTGCCTAGTGATATTCTTAGCTATTGTATTGAATTTATAACATAATAACACTCCTTCCATTTATTATTATTATTATTTTTTTCGGCAAATAAAAAGCTATTTCATTTACCAGAAAAACACCAATACATCAAAGACAGGGAAACTCGAAAAAGCCTAATTGCATCAGTGTGCAACCGAAGTACACCTTCGAGGAAGGATTTCCCCGGCCCACTCTTCATGTGCATACGGGAAAAAACCGAGCCCACAAAACAAGCCGACAAGTAAGTCAGCTAAAAAAAGCTATGCAAAGAACATCAACATAAATACACTATATTTGTGCTAAAATGAAAATCAGCAAGCATAAGGCAGCAGCAACAATATCTTATGTAGTAGCACCTCACACCATGTAAGCAGCAGCAGGCATGTATCCTTCATCAGAAGCCCACACAGCCCACAACATCACAGCATTGAGCTGATACAGACCACCCTCAACAATAAAAAGCAGCCAGCAAACAGCATCACAAGGCAAACAGCATCACAGCATTAATCTGATACACCACAGCATCACAGCATCACAACAATGTAAGCAACCAGCATCAGCAGCCTCAACAATAACAGCCCATCATGGTCGAACAGTAATGAACACAATAGACATATGCACTTGAGGTAGAACAACATACAACAACTCAACAAAGCAGTCCTCAAACAATATTCTGTAGCATGAGTGAGCCAACACAAGGCAACCACCATCAAGATCATCATACAGTAAGCACTCATTCAAGGCAGCCAGCGTCATCTGATATCAGCAGCTCAAGCTACATCTAAAACTTCATACAATCCTCAAGGACCAAACTAGATGCAAGAACACCATCCCACACTTACAAGCATCACTAGCATCAGCACAAGTAACTCAACAACATGATCAGCAACATAAGCAGCAGCAGATAACACTACACTGCTCAACACAGCAGCTAGGCATCATCATAATGGACAGACCACCAGCAGCTATGCATCATCACATAGACTGAGCAACAACATCTAGGCAGCATCAAATCAAGTCAACAGTATCAGCAATTAGAAACCATCTGAATCATTATCTAGCTCAAAGGCAGCAGCAACCAGAAAGCAGCAACTGCAGATCAGTAACACCACTGCAGGAGAGCCTAAGCATCACACCAATACAGCAGCACCTGAACCAGTAGCACTCCCCCTCAAACAGTACTAAAGTTGTGTACACAGTAGCAAACAACAACTCAACACATCATAAGCAAAAGCAAACAATGCCATCACTAGCATTAGCCTCTGGACAGCTTCAAAAGGCATCAAAAAACAGACATCATCTACCCAACAGTCCTCCTCAAACATCACTTCAAAAGGCTAACCATCTATTGACAGCTAACAACAGCAAGGATCACCTCAAAGACAACATCATATGCAACCAAAACTCGCATAAAAAAATAATAACCTCAAAGACTACACATCAGTCAGCCAGACACCCAAAGACATCAAACACAAGAAAACCAGCGACAAAGATATTAAGACAACCAACGACAAATAGAGTCATCACCTATGTTTGAATATAAGCTAAGGAATCTGTATCGCACTTCAGAACGCACCATAAAACTAATAGAAGCTGGAGTTCTTACAAAGCCACTCCACACGGCATCATTGCGCGCTCTCCAAATATGATAAACCGTAGAGGAAAAAATAGCACAAAGAACATTCCGTTGCAACACATTGCCCTGAAGCTTACGGAAATCCATCCGCTCAAAAGATTTGAACTTAAGACCAGACCAACTACGAATATCCTGCAAGCATCTCTGACTGAAGGTACATTCAAAGAACAGATGAATATTTGACTCAGAATGAGAACCACAAAGAGGGCATAGATCATTATCAACCACTCCTAAGAGATTCAATTTTTCCTTTGTCTTGAGTTTATGCAGAGGTGCCATCTAACAAATAAACCGGGCTTTTGGAATTGCAAGTCGATTCCAAACAATATTAGTCCATCTAAGTCGCACAGGCGACTCCATCTGAGCGGTGTATGTAACCTTGATCGAATAATAATACAGATTTATTATTATTATTATTATTATTATTATTATTATTATTATTATTATTATTATTATTATTATTATTATTATTATTATTATCATTATTATTATTATTATTATTATTATTATTAATAAATATTATTATTATTATTATTATTATTATTATTATTATTATTTTATTTTATTTTATTTTATTTTTTAATATATTACTAATCGTATTAGTGGATTATTTGTTGCAACGTATTAGTATATTACTAATCGTATTAGTATATTATTAGTACTTTATTAGTTATTTAGTCGTATTAGTTGTTATTAATCGTATTAGTGCATTATTAGTACTTTATTAGTTATTATATATATGAACATATTTCTTATGAAGTAAGGTTATACTAAATGTTGTTATTATATTTTATTTTGAGATTTAAGTTCATCCTAAACGTTATATTAAATTTCTAAGTTATTGCGTAAACTTTTTTTTTTGTGGTTATGTTAGTTATTTAAATCTAGGATTTAGTATGATAAATTATATTAAGTCGTTATTTTTATGTGAAAAGGCCCCAAAACACTCATAGGCCTTTCGGCCACTATCATAAAAAAAGTTTGATTTACTTTTTTAAGTTATTACAAGCTATTTTGTGATAATAATAAAATAACAATTTAACAAGATATTTTTTTATTCAAAAAAAAACAAGATATTTTTGAGAAATTTATATAAGGTATTAAATATTAAAGTGTTTTTATCGAATATATGAGAATTCATAATAATAAGTACTCCCTCTGTTCTTATATGTGTGTCCTATTTGAGGATTTCACACATATTAAGATAGTGGGAATCTTTGTTGATTGTGGGTAATATTTTATTAGAATAGTGGAATGATTTAATGATTGTATTGGTATTATGAGGGAGAAAATATAAATTAATTAAAGATACAGAAAAACAAAAACAAAAAAAATAATATGGGGTATTAGAAGAGAGAGAGAGAGAGTGAAAAATGGGTATCAAAACTTTCCTTTTTAGGAAATGGGACAAACTAATGAAACTACCTGTTATAGTAATATGGACAATCAAAAAAGAACGGATGGAGTAACTTTTAATCACTATTTATTACAAAATATTTTATTTACTAATTCTTTGACCAAAATTTATTTAAAATGATGTAAAAGTACTTTTAGAAAACTTGTTGCTCACACTATGTGTGAAATATTGATTTTGTGATATTACATGGTTTACTTTTTTTATAATTAGAAATATTGACTTTTGTGAATATTTTAAGTTTGACTTGTTTTAAAACTAGAAATATTGTTTTGGAAAAATTACCTAGAATAATCCAAACTATTCATCATGATTTTCCTACAACAATCTCAACTATTGATTAACCATGAATAATCCCAACTTTGAAGGGTATTTTCCTAGAGTAAACCCGGTGACCGGATGACTTGCTATAGCAAGTTTTATTTATTTTAAAAAAAAGTTAAACTAAAATTTTGGATAATCAATAGTTGGGATTATTGTAGGAAAATCATGAATAGTTTGGATTATTCTAGGTAATTTTTCCTATTGTTTTTTGTCAAATTATAAGTTTTATTTGTTTTATAATTACTAGAATTTTGATTTTCGCAAACCTAATAATTAAGCTTACTTATTTTTCTAATCTTGAAATATTGATATTTAGTGAACTTGTAAAATTTTGGAAACTTATCCAAATGATACAATTTTAACTTGAATTTTAATTAGAATATTTGATTTATTTTTTCGAAAAGATTAAAGTTTAATTTATTGTAAAGTTGAAAATTTTATCTTTGTTTTTGCACAGTAATCTTTTGTACAGAATGTCACTTGTAATGTTTTTGTGAACTAGTTTCATTGGGTAGCTAGGAGATATTCTCTCTTTTTGGAGTCGTCATTCCCGACCTTGCGGCCCTTAGAGCTTCGTTTGGTTTGACTTCTCAGTTTATGGATCCTTTGTAAGCTTCGGCTATTTTTCTGGCATTTTATAAATTTACTTTGCCAAAAAAATGTTTATTTTGGGAACTTGTTTAAAGAGAAATAGATAGCTACTTGTGAAAAATATTAAGTTATTAGTGTGAATTTAGAACTATAAATAAAATTTAATGTGTTAAAATTTAATAATGAATGTATAAAGACATCAAGGTTCATTTTATCGTTATGATTAAAAATTATATTAAATAAAAGAGGTTATCACCTAAGTTGATAAAGTCAAGGTGAAAGTCAAATTGTAGTAATAAAAAAGTGATATACTCGTATGAATGAATATTGATTCAATGACCCTTATAGTAAGGTAATGTCGAACATGGACCGGCATGTAAAATTCTAGCGCCCCCGTTGGCTAGCACGTAAAATGCGATGTAAGACACGGGTTGGCTACCTATCTTGTAGAGCTCGAGCATAATTCTATTGGAGGGATGGCGACTCCCAACACAGTTAGTGTTTAGCACTACGGTGCTCACCTAATAATTAGACCCTTACATATATCAGGTGTCATATTGTTGTGCTTGTTGATCAGTGATAAACTTGATTAGTGTTGATGCTATGATGCATGGTACGGTTATGAGTATTAACCAAATGAACTTACTTAAGTCTTAAGGTTATCGAATTGTATAAGTGGCAGTAAAAGAATATAGTAAAAGTATCCAATGGTGTCAATTAATTATAAGTTCCTAATTAAAATATTATTTTAGAAATATAGCGTATAATTTCCATATTTTGAGTTGAATAGGAAGTTATGCTCGGCGTTAAGCGCTAACCGATTCAATCGGCTATTATCTGTACCTTGGATGGCAGCTTTTTGCAAGATTTAGTTTCAGGTTTCGATCCTGATCGCAACAATTACTATTTATCAAGAACTTAGCTCCTTTTTGTACCTTTATTGATGACTTGATAATTATGTATCTTTTTTTTCATTTTGAGAAAACAATATTTCTTATCAGATGTAATATTTTACTTTTATATATTAAACAGTTTGAATTTTTATGATTTAAAGTTTTTAACAGTTCGACATTTTAAGACTTCCGCAATATTTTTGTATTAAAGATTATTATTAAATGTTTATTATGTATCTAGATTTTTGATTTTGTTACATAAGTGGTCGGAGTTCTGCGTTTTTGGCCTGAATGATACTTTGGTTGTTGTAATTCACAAAAAAATAAACTTTGACGTTGTAATACACAAAAGGGCTAAACTTTAAGGTTGTAATTCGCAATTATTCAAAATTAAATGATTCTCAAGATATTGTTAACGTTGCTCGTTTTTCGCGGTGTGAGAAGGGGAGGTTGTGGAGTCGCTACTCTTGAAGCTTTTGCCATGATTTACAAGGCATTAAATTTGACAATTAGATATTTGTAATGATTGAAAAGTTTGCTCTTAGCAATTCCTGCAAACGTGAAAGGTCAGTTACAAGTTAAATATTAGACTCGTAAGATAAGCCGAGATACTTACTCTTACCCACCTTGAAACTAATATCATAGGTAGAGAGGATGAATTCATTTTCGAACACTTAGGGGAATCCTGTTTCTCTTAACATTAACTGGTTTCTGGGCTAATTCAACACTCATCTTGGCGTACCTCACTATAATCGCCTCCTCAAGATTACAAATGGGAATCGAGTTGTTAAATATCTTCAGTTTGGGATATATATATATATATATATATATATATATATATATATATATATATATATATATATATATATATATATATATATATTAAAACTAATTTTGAAGTTCCAACCCTGAATATGGTATAAGTGTGTAAATTTAGTCCGAAAACCCTTTTGGCTATCCAGCAAACCACTAACTCTTTTTAACGTCATTTATGGGAGAAGGTCACTCAACCAGCGCCATGGTTTTGAGAGTTACAAAGGCTCGCAAAAAAATGGGGCGAAACATTTACAAACTAGGTCTGATCCCATTATCATTTAAAGCAGGATAAATGCAACCATACATCCCAAGGCATTGGTTATCATTCATTCACTGTTATGTTCAAAAAGTCCAACACCTCCCTTATGAAAGGATAAAGAGGAAATCTCATACCCAACTCGCATGTCGGGTCATATAAGCTATACACCCTAGGGGAGGATATCTTATTATGTCATACAATCCTGGCTATATTATCTCATACCCGTCGAGTAAGACCTTATCTTCTAGCCATGCTTCTTTGGTCATTATTCAAGAAATGCATAATAGAAAGATCAATGAAATAATTAAAAGGACCTCCGTTGGAAATGTAAAACGGATGGGGTAGATCCTTGACGTTGTCACTGCTCAGAGAACATTCTTTGTGCGACGTCTTCGTTTTATCTACTGATTGTACTTTTTTAACTTTAGAATCAAATCTTATGTATCCTGGTGCAATACTAATGACACTTTTAAGGGAAAAGTAGTTTGGTTTTCCATGGGAAAAATTAGAGAAGTATGCGATTCATCATCAGTTGAGAACGATTCATAGTGGGGGCTCACTTGATTATTAGGGCTATCATCCTCCAACCTATCTAATCCTACCCTCGCACCCTCCGAGGTAATGGTGTCAACTTTAACTTCAGGATCTACATTTAGTTTTAATAAATGAGGCATCTTATTGCACAAGTCATCTATGTATGACGTTTTCATTATATAGTCTAAGCTATGTAACAAAAACAACAATCAAGGACAAAAAGGAGCAAAACAAAGATCAAAAGAGAAAAACTAATGAAAACAAAACAAAATTTAGGGCATCCCTAGTTTAAACTTGACCAAGTATGAACTCTGTCATAAAATCGCAACTTGCTATAGCGTCTCTTTCAGGAAATCAAGAATAAATTAGTTGAACATTTTCTCTCGCTAGAATATTTTTGAAATTTTTTGGCAATGAATAGGTAGGTGAGCATTTAAAAATCCATAAATGCTATGACAACACTATTCATCTTCATCATAAAACCTAATAGTTGTTCATCTTCATCTCCAAAATACATTCCAAGTAAATAATAAGTTCTGAGATTTTTATAACTCTTGATCCTTGTCCAAGTCTTCTATAAGTCAATAACAAGGTTCGACACTTGTAAAAGGCGAACTCCCTGTTAGCCTAACTGAGGGTTGGAGCCAAAATCAAAACAAAGTCTCAATCTTTGTCCGCTACTTCTATAAGTCAGACCCTTATTGGCTCAACCAAGAGATTTTGGGATAACTCAAGCCTAAGTATTATGCAAGGCCCGAGAATTCTATAATTCGAACCTAGGTTGATGTCTATGGATTTAACATGCCAGCAACAAAGGTGTGTTGATAAGTTCGGGAGATCATATTACAAGAGTCCAACACATCGGATTACAAAAGTACGAGACATTTGAGATTCGAGACATTTGAGATCAGAGACTTTTATCTAAAGACCTAATCATTTATTTCCGCATATACATCAAGATCCTTTACTCTAGTAAAATGTACTTTCTTCCCCTATATGCGTGGGGCCAATGTTGGGAATGAAATTTCTCACCTATGTGTAAGTCAAAAATACCCTTGGTCAAAGGGTCAAAGTCAAACGTCAAGATTCCAATCAACCTTCCAATTGGGTCAAAGTCATAAGTCCATCTCACCACAATATCACACAGAAACGTAAAATTTCCATCTAGCAATGTCATTTCCCCGGGTAATTTCCCATAAATCCTTATAACCACTGCCCAAAATGCCACTTCTATTGACATGTTTTCCATTAGGTGTGTGCATAAAAACCCGATCCGAATTATCCATTATCAGCTTTTCAAAACCTGATATTTTACCCAATTTTTGAAACGAATAATCGGGATCGGGTATCTAATTTTAAAACCGGGAATCAGATCCGGATCACAAATTTTTGAAAATCGAGTATATGGTATCCGGTTTAACTTATTTTTTACATTTATTCCTACTTTTTTTTGGTAATAAAATGATCATAGTATTTCTCAAGCTGACCGTGAGTCGAATCTTAATATAATTATTATCCCGCTGATTCCTTTTTTGTGATTATGCTTACTTAAACCAATGAGCAATAATGTTATTCTTTAATTTTCTTAATTTGTCTTTTATGACTGATTAAGCTAAATATTTTTTGAGAGTATTTGAATTTTATATAAAAAATCTTCCAAAATAAAAATAGAGATAAAAAACACATGGTTGAACGAAAAATAGACAAAAAAATATTCTAATAAAACCAAGAATCCTAACTGGAGATTAAATCGGCAATCCGATTCATCCGGGTCGAAACTCGATCGCATTTTAAGGTATTCGAAACATCGGATACCCGAGATTCCGAATCTGGGTCGACCCAATATATGGTTTTGAACACCTTTATTCTACATGGAACAACATCATCAAGGTAACCAACGAGCAGCTATAACTTCTATGGTAGAATTATTGCATGTACTTCCTTCTTCCACTAAAATCAAGTTACGGAATTTTATTCAAATACCAATACTCTGCTAAACTACTTATAGCACTCAATGGTCAATAAAAAAATTTTCTCACTAATCTCTCTCTACACGTTTCCTATCTACCAAATCAATTTTTTTTTTTGAAAATATCTAATAATCTAATTTATCCCATCAATCAAAAAACAAAAACATTTCTCACTACTTTCTCCATCCTACTTCTTTTACTCTACTACCCATTCTTTTTTACTCTCTTTGTTTTTATTTTATAATGAATTTTGGATAGTGGGCCTTTGGGAGGAAATCCCAAAACTTCCACTCACCTAGAATTTTTTAAAAATATTTGCATTTGTGGGTTTTTACTAATGGGCGTAAAAGTCTCACAAAAATTTTTTCACTCAAATAGATATTCTACTCCAATGGAAGTGGTCTTACACTTATCCCATGTATTTGCCTTTTTTGGTCAGACTTAAGCGTCAGAGAGGTTTTTCGGAAAATCAGCCCCTAGCATATACTTCCTCCGTTTCATAATACTTGCTACATTTCACTTTTTTACGCAATCCAATGCACAATTTCGATTATTAATATCTTAAACTACACTTAGCTAAAAATTATAAAAGTTAAATATTATGAAAGTATGCAATTAGATGATTCAAACAAGATCCCACTTCACTATATTTCTTCTTACACATTAGTCGTTATATATAAAATAAGCTCGAACAATGAATAGTACCCATAAGTCAAATGTAGCGAGTATTTCAGAACAAAAAAAAGTATATAGTCTTTTTTTGTGGTTGCAGGTACACCATCTGTCGTCATCATATCATTTCAGTTCCCTCAATTCAAAGGTTTTCTTACTTAAAATCTCGTTTATAAAATTGATCGTTTCCGAAATATTTATGTTAAAAATAAACATAGTATAATATTAGTAATGGAAGTAGATAAAATATTTTTGTAAACAATTATGTCTTAAGAAATAATTTTTTGCGCTAACTCTCTTTCATACTTTTATAATCACCAAGTAATTTATTAATTTGTTTGGATAATATTATACTTATTTAAGAGTATTAAGAAGAATATGTAGTGTAAAGTTTCTAGTTTATAATTAACTTAATTACTATGATAATTTTAATTATTATGCCTAATTAATATCATTAGTTACATGATCTTTCATTCATTATTAAATACTGCACTTATTATTTATAAACAATTTTTCTTAATTAATTATTTATTCTCTAATAAAAGTAATATAGTTAGCCCCTAAACTAAATGGAACTTATATATCTTATAATTTAGTTTTTTTAACCACATAAAATAAAAGTATTTTTAGTTGATAGTAATTTATGTTTATTAAGAAATACTATATTACGGTAAACTAAACCTCAAAACTTGTCTAAAGTTTTTAGAGAGTTATAAGTAGTCTTACATTTAAATAAACGCCTCAACATAATTAATCTACGCATTTATTTGTTACTAGCTAAATATACTAAATTTTAAATATTTTATGTTAGCAAGTCATAAATTGTAAAATTTGACACAATGTTGGACTTTAAATCACTCAATTAAATTTGAGTTTATTGTATGAATTTATCCAACCGTGGGAGGTCATTAAAGATTTGCTAAAAATTTAGTTGTACAAAGATAAAAAAAATTAAAATTATAAAAAAATACTAGAGAGTACCTTGCTTCTGATACCATGTCAAGGAACCAAATCAACCAAAAGTTTAAGCTAATGGTTGAGGCCTCAGGATTTGTTATATACTCTAACACACCCCCTCTCACAAGAGCCCATTGGGCGATGCAGCACAGACTCCCTTCATACTTGGCGCTAAATATTTCACTTTAAATGAGGAGTGGTTGAAATTCGAACTCGTAACCTCTTATCACGTTGGCTTTTGATACCTTGTCAAGGAACCAACTCAACCAAAAGCTTAAACTAATGGTTAAGGCCTCAGGATATGTTATATACTCTAACATATATAATATGAAAACGTATTTAATATCCACAAATTAAAAAGAATGGAATTCATGTAAAACTAAATGTGAACATATAATATAAGTGAATACATGGAATTCATCTAAAACTAATTGTGATGAATGACCAATTTAACTATAAAAATTAATAGAGTACAAAGAATTTTGAGAATTTAACAATCAACTTAAACTAATTTGATCGTGATATATTCGACATCAAGATTAATGATGAATAGATGGTACTTAAACACCTAACAAGACACACTCAATCAATTAAAAAGAAAAAAAAACTAAATTTGCTATCCAAGGTAGACATGGATATCAATAGCTAACAAGAAAATAGAAATAAAAGCAAAATAAATCAAAGCATGAACAAGTATGGAAGGACCACTTGTATGGAAGCTACTAAACTCAACCACCTTATTCCGGCCCGGTATCTGAACCAGCAGTCCCGGTGTTAGTATTATAAATAGCACCACCGACACCAACACCGGTCCCCAATCTCCCATTGATCGATTCGATGGATCGTGTTTTTTCTTTTTTTTTCTTAATTAAAACTATAACAACGTATATGTATATATATATATGTGTATGTATATCGCATTGTATTGAAATAAAAGGGCTTGGGGATTATATTGTTAATGAAGAAAGAAAAGGATTGGAGATGAAGGAATTGGAAAGTGGATACTGAAAAAGAATAGTAAAGTAAAGTAAGAGATGACGAAGGAATCAACATATTGCGATCGATCAAGTAACGTATATTGTTTTATACTTCACTACCTTCCAACATTAGACAATCCATGCTATTCCTACCTCATCTTTTCCACCTTTTTTCTTTTTATTTTATTTTATTATTATCATTTTAAATTTTTTTTTTTTTGCCATAGCCCATCACTAATTGTTTTAAACTCCCTTTTTTTTTTGAAATTTTATACTCCCTCGTAATTCACCTTAATAGTTTCAATTGTTTTTAACTTATACTTTTACTAGGATTATACCCGTGCAATGCACGTTGTAGGCATACTTTTATTTTTATATAAATTGTTTTGGCTAAGATATGTAGGACTTTTCAAAATTTAACAAAATTCTCAAATGGGATCTTTCACCATTGCATGATAAGGCATGATAATTCTTATAAAGCTAAAAACAACATTATTAATATTAGTATGAATATGAATTTGTAGAGTCTATGTCAATATCAAATATTCTATTATAATTAAAATTCTTCATTGACAATTTAGATTGCACTAGGGTAGATGAAGAAATGAGTTCCAAAACAACAATCTAACACTATAGTCACTATTAGAGTGACATTTGGCAAAGCGGTTTTAAAATAGTGACACTTGTCACAATTGTTTTTAAATTAGTAGATGTATGATGATGATGATTCTTAATCAATAACTTATAGCATAGTTAAGTGGAATCTTATTTGATTTCTTCCAATACAAAAATCAATAATATCAAAATTTTACAATTTAAATTTTACGCTATTAAAAATATTAATGATAGAGTTACCGCATTGATAATCTGCCCAGTCGAATAAGACTATTAGGGTGAATGGAAGGTTATAGTATTTCAAAGCATTAGGCCTTGTTTGGATTGAGGGAAATGGAAGGAAAAGAAAAGAAAGTTTTGGAGGGATGAAAATTCCCTTGTTTGGATAGCAAAAAGGGAGGGAGAAGATTTGGAGGGAAGATATTTGGAGGGATTAACTCCCTTCATTTTGTTAACATCAAAATCTCTCCATAAGAGGAAAGATTTGGAAGGAAAATGAAATCATTTCTTTCCCCTCCTTCCTTCCTATACAAACATGTAGTATTTTCCCTCTCTTTCCCTCCCCTTCCTTTCTCTTCCTTTCCTTCCCCTTCCCTTCCTTTCTTTTCTCTCCTAATTTGCTATCCAAACATAGTGTTACCATTAGAAACCGAAAAAAAAAACATTTATTCTTTAATATATTATAGTTTTTCCTTTTATATTATTTTCAAATTAATATATGTTGTTATACAAATATTTCGCACCTTGAATAACCACATATATAATTTGTAATTAGTTGATTGATTGCATTAACATTACTCAAGCATATATATTACTATATATTACTATATAAAAATAACCACATCTCGATATATCTAGGTAGCAAAATAAATTTATTTTTTTAACATAAATATAAATTATTGGTACTATTATAATTTCCAGATTTGTAAATCGTTTTTTTTTTAAAGAAATCCGACCAGACGATTTAGATCGTAGTCGTATATTGGGGCTTGATGCTGAAAAGAAAAAAAAATGTACAAAATTCGTCGACAGCAGGGTTCGAACCTGCGCGGGCGAAGCCCAACAGATTTCAAGTCTGTCTCCTTAACCACTCGGACATATCGACTAATTGTTTGATTTTTGTATTCCTGCTAAATTATTACATTCTCTCGCTTCTTCTGAATGAAGACCCATTGTCAATTTAATTTCCTCTTTTTAACTTTTGTTGGATCATCTCTCAAAAGTCTTGGAAATCTGTTGATCAAATAACATGTTGTAGTCATCACTTTGGCCAAATAGTACTTCCTAAATTTTGCTTGGCTTAGCATGTAATGTGCCCTCTCCAATAATATCATGTTTAGGGATGGCAATTCAGTTCGAATTCGCCTCTAATCCGACTCGATTCGAGGGTTTTTATCCGATTCGATTTCGACTTGGAAAAGTTCCGACTCCGGCTCCGATTATACGATCCCACTCCGAGCTAGAGCTGGACCAGAGTTGGACCGCAAAAAAATCCGATAATCCGACCGACTCCGACTCGACCCAACTCGACCCGATTCGACCCAACATCCGACTCAAATTTGAATTTAAGGCATTTTTATCTTTGGAAAATTTTAAATTTTATATAAAAATAAGTTTATTCTAAGCAAAATTGCAAATTTGACATCTGACTATATGAGTCATGACTCATGATTGACTAATTTAATTACATTGTAAGAGAGATTGAATATTGTAAATTTAATCAAGTTGAATGATTGAAATTCAAACTTATCAAAACAATCAATTAGATTATTTTAAACTTACAGTCTTACATAGTTTTGACTTTTGAAGTTATTTAAGTATAATAAAACCTAAAACTAACTAAAATAAACTATTAGAAATGTAGTATTAGTCTATATACTAATTAATATTAATCAATTAGATACTTAATCGATTGTTTAATAAAGATTTAATTGGAAGTTGTAACTTGTCGAATATATTAATATAGACTTGAAACTATGTCGTTGAATTGTAAGTGAGATTGAATATTATAAGTTGAATGAACAAAACTAATCAAAACAATCGATTAGACTATTATAAACTTACAGTGTTACATAATTTTTAAGTTATATTACTATAATAAAACCTAAATCTAACTAAATTAAACTAGTAGTCTGTATAATAATCAATTAGATACTTAATCGATGTTATATTAAAGATTTAATTGTAAGTTGTCAATTATTATGAATTAAACGAAAATAAACCACTAATAACGAATTAAAATTTTATATAATTATTTTGTAGATTAGTTATATAAGTATAATGAAACATAAAACTAACTAAATTAAACTATTGATCTATATGATAATCAATTAGATACTTAATCGATCGATAGTATATCAAAGATTTAGTTGTAAGTTGTCAATTATTATGAATGAAACGAAATTAAACCACTAATAATAATGAATTAAAATTTTATTTAATGATATTGAAACCACTAATAACCTCATAATTCTATATAATTCTTATTCAATTTTATTGGTAATACGACCTTTCACTGATTTCCCAAGAATAATATGAACTTTGACATGTATTTTCCGCTAGCATACATGAGCAGTTTATAACCAGTAGTACAGTTCTTTTTTTTACCGTTTCTCAGCAGGTTTTATCTCGTATTATTGGTGGTTAATTGAAAGTTCGTACTACCGGTTGAAACTTGCTGAGCAACGGTAAAAAAAGACTTGTACTACCGGTTATAAATAGGTCATGTATGCCAGCGGAAAATGCATGTCAAAGTTCGTATTATTGGTGGTTAATTGAAAGTTCGTATTATTCTTGGAAAATCAGTGAAAGGTCGTATTATTCTGGGTAATTTTTCCTTAGCTTTTTTATGAAATTTAAATTGTATTTTACCATTAATTAAATTTAAGTCATTGATGATATGTAATGTGGATTAATGAATGGTTTTGATATAGTCCACCTCATCAATCCTTAAAAACTTTCAATAATCAATCACATGCAACTTTGAATGTCACTTGAATTTTGGATTCTAACCATTGATTTCAAAATTGTTTTAATCTTAGCCCTTTATTAATTTTAACATAAGAATAAAAAAAATATAAAAAAAACCCTAATCCCTATTCTTCCCAACTCAACGTCCCAACTCCAAACATTTCAGAGAATACCCAAGTAACCCAAGTACCCAACGTCCCAACATGTCACTACCCAAACCCTAAACCCATTTCCTTTCCAGAGAGTACCCAAACCTACGAACTCCACCACAACCCACCGCAACCCACCGCAAAGAAGGAACCCCACTGCAACCCACCACAACCCACTTCGACTGAGGGCACAAGGAACGGTAACACACTTCAAAATTGTTGTTGATTTTGTTGATTTTGTTGTTTAATAAAGATGTTGACTTAGTTAGGTTTACTCATCTTGAGTAGTATATAATTGCTGTTGATTTTATTGACTTTGTTGTTGATTTTGTTGTTTAATAAAGATATTGACTTTGTTAGGTTTACTCATCTTGATTCTTGAGTAGTATATAATTGTTGTTGATTTTGTTGTTGATTTTGTTGATTTTGATTTTGTTGATTTTATTAGGTTTACATTGTTAGTGCAAAATTCAACTAGTTTTGACTTTGTAATTGGTAGTGATGTTGATTTTGTAGTTGGTAATAATGTAGGGTTTTTGATTTTAAGATATTGATTGGTAGTGATGTTGATTTTATAAGGTTTACACCCTGTCATGTGACGCCCATAAATTGATAATTTTGACGCCCAAAACTATTTTTCTTGTAGTGGTGTTTTGTTGATAATTTTGGTTTAAGATTTTGTTGTTGGTTTTTTAGTAGTATATAATTGTTGTTGTTTTTTTTTCTTGAAACAGGGATGGACTTTGAGAATGAAATACCTAGTCCGAAAACTCCTGTTACGCCAAAAAATAATTTAGAAAATAATGAAGATGTTGAATGTGGAGAGGGTTGTATTATTGGTGCTAATGGTAGAAAACTTACCTTTGCTGTATGGAAACATTTTACTCAAGTACAAGTTGGCAAAGAAATGAAAGCAAAATGTAGTGGTTGTAAGAAATTGTTTGCTGGTGGTGGTAAAAATGGAACCACACATCTTAAGGATCATTTGAAAAGATGTTTGAAAGTGAAAAACTATGTTGATGTGAAACAACAACTTTTGAAACCAACTATGAAGGACTCTCCTAATATGTCGGGAATTGGTAACAAATACAAGTTTAATCAAGAATATTCTAGAAATGCGTTAGTTAGCATGATTGTAAATCATGAGTATCCTCTTGCAATGGTTTATCATGTTGGATTTAAGAGATACTCTAATAGTTTGAATCCTGATTTTGAAGTGATCTCAAGAAACACAGTAAAAGCCGATATATTTAGGGAATACAATGAAGAAAGGGGTCGGTCAGAAAAAGTTCTAGCGAGGAACAAATCTAGGATTGCTTTCACAAGTGACATGTGGACTTGCACCAATCAAAGAAAAGGGTACATGGCTGTGACAGCACACTATATTGATGATGATTGGATTTTGCAGAATCAACTTATTAGGTATCTTTCCTTTACTTTAATCAAACAATATGTTATATTATTAGGTCTACAATCTTATTTGATTCTATATGATGTTGACTAGGTTTCTTTATTTACCATGCCCACACAACAAGTACACAATAAGCAAGACCTTGGTTGAATGCTTGAAAAGTTTTAACTTGGATGAAAAGATTTCTACCATTACCCTTGATAATTGCACAACAAATGATACTTTTGTAGATGTTTTGCTTGAGAAAATTCAACCTTCTAAGCTCATGTTCAATGGCTCTTTTTTACATATGAGATGTTGCACATATTTTGAATTTGGTTGTTCAAGATGGTTTAGAAATAATTAGTTGTGCAATTGAAAATGTCCGAAGTGTAGTTGCCTTTTGCACTTCATCGCCAAATAGATACGAGAAGTTTAAAGATGCTTGCAATTATCATAGAACTCCTATTACTAAAAAACTACAACTAGATTGTAAGACTAGATGGAATTCATGTTCTGATATGTTGCAAGTTGCTCTTTTATATAAAGATGCATTTACTAGGTTAGAATCTAAGGTTGGAAAAAGTGGAAAAGAAAAGTTTAGGTTACCGAGTAAAGAAGAGTGGAAAATGGCAAGTGACATTTGTGATAAATTGGCATTGTTTAGTAGGACAACTAAGGCTTTTTCCGGTAAAAATAAAGTATCCAACTACCAATCTTTTCTTTAAAAAATTATGTGAAATAAGGCTCAACTTAAGAAGATGGTTGTGTTGTGGAAATACAGTAATTGAGTCTATGGCTAAAGCAATGATTTTAATGTTTGATAAGTATTGGGAATGTGTTAACATCATGTTGTCTGTGGCTTCAATATTGGATCAAGAAGAAAATTTGAATGTGTAATCTTTTAATTTTGAACTTCTTTGTGAAGATACTGTTACATTAGAATGTGAAAGGATATTAAGGGTTTTGAAGGATTTGGTTAATGAATATGAGACAGTGCCTAATGAAAATTTTACTCCTTTTTCACCCCCATCACATTCAAACAAGTATAATAAGAGGATAATTGATTATTCAAGTGATGTTGAGGGCTTATGGGAAAAGCATGTTTCTAGCCAACCAAATAAAAAGCCACGTAAATGTGAATTAGAGATATATTTAGAGGAGGAAAGACTCGTGGTGGATGAAAACAAATTCAACTTGTTGGCATGGTGGAATGAGGAATCGAGTAAGTTTCCTACCCTTTCTAAGATTGCTAAAGACATACTTGCAGTGCCTATTTCAACAGTTGCTTCTAAGAGTGCTTTTAGCACTAATGGTAGAGTTATTGGACCTCATCGTAGTAGGCTTCTTCCTGAGACTGTCGAAGCTTTGATGTGCCTTCAAAGTTGGAGGCATATGGAATTCAAAGGTACTTAATTTTTTTACATCAGTACGTACAATTAAGAAATTATATAATTTTATTATTTATTAATCTTGTTATTTCTAACTTGTAGACGCTAAAGCAAATCCCCTTCAATATGCACCGATTTTTGAAGACGAGGATGTAGAAGCTATAAAAGAAGAATGATGTTGTAATGTTGAGCATGAAGAATTGAAGACTTCATCATTTATGTAATTTTTAATGTCATTTCAAAAAAAATATTTGTTCATGTAAGTTTAGGGAACTAAGGACTATTTTGTTTATTGTAATTGCAGGACTAATATATCTTATTAAAGTTTAATTTGAAGACTAATCTATATTAATTTTTTCGTGCTTTAAAATCATATATGTAGTATCGATAAAAATAAATCTTGATAATAATCCGACGTCCGTCGGATGTCCGAGAGTCCAAGTCGGAGCAATGTTGGAGTATGCATACTCCGACTCCGAGTGGAGGTGGACTGAAGAAAATAGTCCGAGATTTATTCGGAGCAAAGTCGGAGGGTGGATGGTCCAACCCGAGTCCGACCCTTTGCCATCCCTAGTCATATTCATTACTTCCACTGTTCCTTTTTGTTTTTCCACCTTACTGAAACGGGTAGTTTCATCCATTTTAGTATACTTTTCATTTTCGAAAAGTTTTCATCCCACTTCTATCCCCTTAAAACCCAACTTTCCTAACTTCACACTACTATTTAATTATTTTCTCTCTTATACTTCCAATACAATCATTACATTACATTATTATTTAATTATTTTTTCTCTCATACTTCCAATACAATCATTACTTCCCACTACTATATTATTAAAATAATACCCACTATCACCAAAGATTCCATTTTTCTTAATCTTGGTGAAAAACCCAAATAGGAATATCAAAAAGAAACGAAGGGAGTATTTGGTTATACTTTTATGGTGTACACATTTTGTCGTGTAACAAGTTATCACGTATTGAATTTATCGCGTAACAACTTTTGTGTTAGCAATTAAACCGAAAATAAAGTAATTAAATTGAAAAAAAGGGGCATGCATAGAGGGTGGGCTTTGGAGGAGCCATGTAACTTCTCCATTTTTTTTGCAGCCGGTCTTGGCCGAGACCGTCTCAAGGTGAGACGGCCCAGCCCAAGCCGCGCGCTATAGGGGAGAGTAAACTGCAATATGATCAGTTTCCATCTTAACACAATCATTTTCATGGTTAAAGTGTTCAGTTTCTAATATGATCAGTTATGCTTCTAGTATGTTTCAGACTAAATGACAATTGTCCATTTATATCAATCAGTTTTAAGACTAAATGGATCAATTGTCCAATAAAGTGTATCAGCTTCATTGATAATAGCCTCAATTTAGTCAGTTCATTTTCGCCTCTTAAAGTATACACTTCACTTACTAAATTGCTATTTTAAAATACTCAATTGTGCTCTTAACATACTCAATTGTCCTCTTAAAAAAAATTGATATACAATTTGTATATGATTTCAGAAATAATGGTATTGAATCAAATTATATGTTTGATTTTCTACCCCATCTTCAATTCATTAGTATTTTTTTCAGTTTTCTTGTTAACTTCATCAGTTGTTGCCTTATATAGTGTTTCTACTACCTTCCTTGCTTCTTCATTGTCTCCATGTAAGTGTGGAACATCATGCTGTTAAGAATCAAATTGAGGCTATTATCAATGAAACTGATACACTTTATTGGACAATTGATCCATTTAGTCTTAAAACTGATTGATATAAATGGACAATTGTCATTTAGTCTTAAAACTGAACACTTTAACCATGAAAATGAATGTGTTAAGATAGAAACTGATCATATTGCAGTTTACTCTCCCCTATAGCGCGCGGCTTGGGCTGGGCCGTCTCACCTTGACGCCATCTCGACCAAGTTTTGGTGTTTTTTTGAATAATACCTGATTCATTAATAAAGATTCATACGACATCTACATCAGAGATAAAAATTAGCAAGTACATAGCAACTAAAACCAAATATAATTCAAAAATAACAAAACTACGATCGTTGTTTATGAGATCTGTTAATTCTGAATATCCTCTTCCACATCGTTGTTTGATACAGCCTTCTACGAGGAGGTCTTTCGATTTGTTGTAGTCTTGAGATAGAATTGAATTTAATGTAGTTGATGATAATTGCAATTTTGGTGTCTGCTGCATCATCGATTTAATCTCTACCAATAAATCAACTAACAACCAAAATTCATAACTCCAAACGCCCACAAGGAGAGACTTCAAAACCCAAGATATGGGTAGAATCAACCCAATGAATGGGTAGAACAACTCTCTTACGATGATTGTCGGGAATATTCTAATTTAATGGTTACTAGATAGTGCTCGTGCGATGCACGGTTATATTAAATTTTTCGACATAAATTACATTAATTTATATAAAGTATTACAACTATTAATAGCACATTTCAAAATCTGATTTAACGCAAAAATATGTAAAATTATCAATTGACCAAGAATAATTCCATGTATTATGTCTAGGGATGGTCATGGAGCGGGTCTGGAGCGTGTCCAACCAGACCCGGACTTGGACACTTTTAATATTTTGAGATCGAGACTCGGATCTGGACCCTAAGAGTCCAGAATTTTCAGACCCAAACCCAGAGCATCCGAATCTTATGGGTCTAAGGTCCATAATGGGTTTAGAAAAAGGCTCTTTGAACTGTCAAATTTGAACCGTTTGTAAGTCATTATATTTTTCGTATATTTGTAAGAGGGTTATTATCGTATTTTACAAATATTTAATACTACTTTAATATCTAAAGTCGCATAGTGTCATCCATATACGCTTAAACTCTATTATAAACACTAATTCGAATCCATGAAATAAGGGTAATTGGGTTAGCACTTAGAAAGTAGCATATATATTATCTATATAAATTATGATTATATGAAAAGAAAATAAGTGTTGGGGGCATAATTTATACATAGTTTACATATAGAAATGGAAAATTTAATATTTATAAGGGTCCGAGGGGCAGGTCCAAGGTCCGGATCTCGGACCTGGACCCGGAGATCCGGACCCGTGTAACACCCGAATTTCCTCCCGTTTTTTAGATCCAGATCCAACCCGAATCCGGTGGGTCTCAAAAAATAAGACCCAGACGCTTAAAAAAGGGGCAGGTCCAATAGGGTCTTGGACCCGTGACCATCCCCAATTATGTCATTTAACCCGGACTATTGTTAGTTAACCCACTACCGGTTTGTTTATCTTTGATGAATTCCTTTTGTATCACTACAAAAATAGCAAAATTCCGCCTTGCCAAAATAGTCAGAATTTGGTCGGTATAACGATATACAAATTAAATTCCGGCTATTTTGGGTTAGTCAGCTCATTTTAGTCGGAAAATTGAAACTGTCACTTTATTAGTCGGAATTCCGACTAACAAAGGGTTGGTAGGAATTTGGTCGGAATTCCGACTAACCCAATTGCTAGGAATTTACTCATTGTTTTCCAACTATCCTCCTACTAAATACCAGTACCAATTTACCGACTAACCATGTAGTCGGGGATTAGTTGCAATATATAATAGGGAAATTCTACATGGTAAGCACCAAGTATAGAGAAACGCCAGTGGTAGCCAATCTTATTTTTCTTTCTACAAGATAGCACCTAACTGTTTCAAAACTAACTGCCGTAGCTATATAACCCAAAAAACGTTTGATTGGCCGTTAACTTGTGAAATTACAAAACTACCCTTGTTTAATTCTTCATCATCATCTTCTTCTGTTGCATCTATACCCATCTCTCTCTCTCATCATCCACCCCTTTCCTGAAGTCTCAAAACTTGGCTATTCTTCCAAAAGCACTTATCTAACCACTGAAGAAGTTCATGTGTCTCTCTACTTGGAAGAGTGATAAGGCAACAACATCCTCTTACTATAAAATGTTTGCAAGGCAACAACACTATTCATGAAACCTTCCATGAATAGTGTTTTTGCCAACTCATCAGTACCTTGCCACATCTGCTCTACGTTGCTTAGACACCTGCAGCCACTTCACTTTCTGTAGAAACGTATAGAGACAATGAAGTGTAACAAGAGGGGGGGTGAATTGTTACTTGTTCTCTATAGAGTATTTTCGCCCTTTTCTTGCGGAATTTTGAATAGAGAAAATACTCAAAACAAAATAAAAGAAAACTTTAAAGAAACACAAAGAATTTAACGTGGGAACAAGAACCACGACCCTCTAGGGATTTCGATTCTCTATTATTTTATGTAATTTAATTCTCTATTACATAAAATATATTTCTCCTCCTTCTCTTCTTCTTCTCGGTTTCTTTCTTGTTCCTTTTCTCGATTCTCCTTCTCTTTCTCTATTCTCTTTCTCACTTCCCCCTTAGACTTACTGATACGCATGATTTATGTACATTTTATCCCCTAATTTTCACTCATATTATGCCATCCTAATGCTTTATTCTTCTGATAAAGTCAATTTATGCTTATTTTCGAGGATATTACTCTTTTGGTATAGTGTTTGTTGTTTTGTGAATTTTTGCAGGTTTTCGAGTCGTCACAAGCATCAAATATTTTTATCCTCTTACTCTCGGAGGCTTGGTGACCTTAGGAACTAAGTTGGTGACTAAAGGGAAGTCAAATTAATTAAAAGAAGGCCAAGCAAAGAAATGCAAAATTTTTCGATCATCAAATGCAAAAGGGTCCACTTATAATGATCATATCTTTCACCACACTTGGAATTTGATAGATATTCTTATTGGATATTAAACTTGGGTCCTTTAGCTTCGAAACGACTGGTCACATGCACAAAACCGACAAGAAACGACCAAGTTATGGCATTTCAAAGACGCAGTGCGCATCAGGTACAAACCAGTCGACTGGTCGACCAGGACCAGTCGACCCGACTGTTTCAGCTCTGCAGATCACTGTTTGCTTTTTGGCCCGTGATATCTTGCCTCAAGCTTCCTCCAATCTTTCCCCTTGCGTGCTTCAGACCTCCAACTCCTGTGAATCAGCTACTCATGATGAAGGGGGTTGCTTGTTTGACCACCATTGTAATCATCATGAATCCAAGTGGGAAAAGCTCATCAAATTGGCTATAAATACCCCAAAGTTCTCAAGGAAACACAGACCCATCAGCTCACAAGCTGAGCTTAGCTTCATCCTTTCTTCTTTCTTTGCATATTCATCCTCAAATGTGTTCTAAGTAGTTCCTAAGTTCAGAAGCTTGTCTAATCTTCACACAAACACTTTCTTTAGCATTTTCATTCCTTGTTTCAAGCTTTAAGTTGTAATTTAGTTCATAAGCACTAGTATTTAGAAGTGGTTTTCATTTGGTAATCAATCAAAGTACTTAGATATTTCAGAATTTTGTGGGTTTATGTTTACAACTTGATGTGGAGTATTTTATTATTTGAATATTGAAGCTCTTGTTCTTATCATAGTTGTCTTCATCCCCTCCATAGTTGAGGGTAGTAAGTTATTCTAAGCTCATACTTCTTTTAGTTTATTGAATCATGTATGCTAAGATAGTCTATGTATTTTGTTCCATAAACATGTGTGAGTAGTCTACTTTCTAGAGTTTGGGGATGTAGTTAGCTAATTATTTTGCTTATGGGGTAATGGGTTGATCATAAATATGTACATGAAAGAATATATGAGTTCCATTGTAAGGAATCGAAAGTCAATTTCGATTTCCATACATGGACACTTTATGTTGCTTGAATGTTTGAATGCTTGGGAAATATGAATTCATGCTAGTAATGAGTAGCCCAGAAGCTAACTTTATTAGGATTCCTTTGAGGCCTAGCCCGTCCTTAGGATGATGAACCATGTCTATCTTGTATGATTCTTTCTTGTTTTAACATAAATTGGAGGTCAAGAGCATGTATTAGGGAGTCATTAGTATGGTCGAGTTATACGCCCAGAAGCCGAATCTCCTAAACCATATTAGTGACTATATAGTTCCTATACCTAGAAGTTTTGGAGCTAAAATAGAAAGACCTTTCTTATCATACCATGGTTAAAAACATATTTTCAACCCATCCCTTTAGCAAACTAAGAAGCTAAAATCCCCAAACTCTAGTCTTTTTATCCATTATTTAAACTTGAAATTGGAAACTTGTTATCACTTTAAAACTCAAAAATCATAAACCTTTTTGTCATTAGACTCTTTTTGTCACAAAATCATTTCCCTGTGGACCGACCCCTTACTTACCACTAATGCTAGTCATTAGGGTTATTTAAGGAGAACAAAATGAATTGTGTAGACCGGACCTAGTTAAACGATCAACGACCTACGGTTCCACGCGTCTATCAATTTGGCGCCGTTGCCGGGGAAATGTGTGTCTAAATTAGTTTTTATCGCAAAATTGTTAATATTGTACATATTTGCTTTTTAAATTTGTGTTAGTCACTGCTAACTTTTTTTCTTAGCTTTGTTGTTTGCATAAGTAAACCAAGGTGATGAGACTTTGGTACCTATCTTCAACAACATGAGTTCTCCATATTTTTGTGATTTATGCGGAGCCACAAATCACTTTGCCTCCTATTGTAGAGAAGTTCCAAGGGTAGATTACAACTATTGTGAACTATGTGGAGCCTCGAACCACCTTGCCTCCTATTGTAGGGAAGTTCCAAGGGCTGATATGAATGGCTTCCAAAGCTATGATATGGGTTGTGATGAATTTGCTTATGGGTATGACTCCGGGTACCAATGTGTGCAAGATTATGATGAGGCTCATAGTGACCACTATGGTTACTATGATGAGCAAAGTCAATGGGATTCCTACATTCCTTACCCAAATGAGCCTTATTATGAACCTTCATACCAATCCAACCTAGAATCTGATCTCCACTTTAGTAATGTCGTGCTAAACCTCTTAAAGGAAATATGTGAAAATTCTAATATGAGTGTAAATGGAGGCCTTACAAACCAAATCACACAACCACCTCAACCTCAAAATGATGACCACATATTTGAAACCACCAGCTTAATCCAAATAACCCTCTTGATTGAGCCTAAGCAAACCGAAACCGATGAAGAGGTTGAGAGAGCCATCTTGGCCTTTGCTAAGGAGGTGGGCATAGATAATCCTTTCCTCAAGGAAGGATGTGAGAGTGATGAAAATGTGAGTGTGGATGTTGAGATCCTTAAGGGCATCGAAAAGGTTGTAGATGACAAGGCATATTTTGAGGAGATTGATGATTTCTTGCAACAATTGGAGAAAGAGTTAGAGGGTGATTATAAGAAAAAGAAAAAAGAACAAAAAAATCAGAAAATAACCAAAGAGAAAAAAAGAAGTTGTGAAAAGGAGGAAAGGGAGCCTATGAGTGGCAACTCTGAAAATGCCGCCCCTAAGATTCCTAATGATGAGCCTAACGATGATATTAAGTGCAAGCTTGAGGCACATGTCATTGGACCATCCTCCTTGAAGAGAAGGAAGAAAAAGAGAAAGTATGAGGAGTGTTCAACACCTCCTCACAAGGTGAAATTCAAATCCCCTTCCCCCGTTTCTCTCATGCTTGTGGATAGTATTTGTGATGATGTTCCATCTTCTTTTGTGCTTGGAAGAAAAAGGTTTAGAATGATTGACAAGGATAATGTGACCCCTCCTTACCACTTGTATAAGGAATATGCTTTAGTAGGTGCGAGCACACCCAAAGTCATGGTAATGGGTGGCCACATTCCTTACTTTTCCAATGAGTTGAAAGCGCCCGATTGAATCGCGCAAAGGGCGTCAAGCTAGTGACGTTAAAAGAGCGCTTTTGGGAGGCAACCCAAAATTTTCGGTACATTTTAATTTGTTTGCATGCATCCTAGTTTAGAAATTTGCATTTGTTTTTTATTTAAGTATTCGTATTTGTTGGACTTATGCTCCTTTCTTTCAAGTCTAAAGCAATGGGGACATTGCTGGGTCTGGCTTGGGGGAGGAATAATTCCAACATATTTTGTGCTTATTATGAATGTTTTTGCATATTTTGTTAAAATTTCCAAAAAAAAAAGCAAAAAAGAAGAAGATAGACATGTTCAAGTCCCTTGAGATGTATGTAAGTTTTGAAAACCTTTCTTTTGACCATTTGTTAATTAGATGTGCATAATTTGATGGTAAGTCTTTGGTTCCCTTTTCCAAGTTGTTGATTATATGAGCAAGCTCAATTGATGATGTTCCTTTGAGGTTGGTGTGGTACATTGGTTTGAGGCACCGCCTTAGAGTTTGGGCAAACAATTTCAAACCTTGTGAGTATGATTGAACCCCTACCGTATCTTGCGCTAATTGGAGACAACTAGGGACAATTTGAATCAAGTTAGAAATAAACAAGTGTGAACAATGGCATAACATTTGAAACCTTTCACATTAACACATTTACATTCATCCTTCATTTTCATACCACCTCGTTCACCTAAGAGATATCATACTATTCCTTCACCATATCACCCATTTGATACTCTAGCTTATAGTCGGGTTATTTTGGTATGTTTTGATTGGTTGCTCTTAGCACTCCTCGGTTCAATAATTTATTCATATCATGTTTCCCATCACCACTTGCATATATACCTTGGTGATGATATTCTTATGAAATATCCATTTTTGTTTCTTTTTGGCCTTGTTCATATGTTTTGGCCATATTTTCGCTTGGTTTAATAACTAACCCAAGCTTTGATGTACATGTTTCATTCCTCATTTAGAAAAAAAATCAAAAAAAAAAGAGAAAAAAAAGAAAAAAAAAGGGGGGGAAATATTATTTCTACAACAATCATAGTTTATTTAGGAGTGCTAAGTTGTATCGCATTTTTGGGTTTTCGGATTATTTGGTTTTTGACTTGCTAGCTAGAGTATCTTCTACCATAATTCATTACCCCTATCACATCTTCTTAGCCATCCATTTTCACTACTATATCATTTTTTTGCATACATTTCATTTTTTTCCTTGGTTTCATTGTTGTTGCTTGGTTTCCTTTGACTTGTTGATTTTTCGAAGCTTGATTCATAACATCCCTTGTTGCTTAGAGACTCACATCACTTGAGTCATAGGAATGAGTGATGAGTGTTTACCGTCAAACACATGAGTGTGGTGGATAAATTGGGAGTTCACAACCTAGAGTGAGGTTTGCCCACCTCTTTAAGTCTGGTTTGGAAGCTTATAGCTCATGATTGGTTGCGTGCTTTCACTATAATCCCTTTTAGGAATGATTTAATGGAGCCTCAACTTCTTTCAAGTCCTTGGAATCGAGAACCAATATCTTGTTATCTTTTCTTGCACCTCTCTAGTTTTATGGTCATATTTTCTCATTGCATCTCAAATTTTGTTGTTACTTTGCTTAGGGACAAGCAAAGGTTTGGCTTGGGGGAGTTTGATACGCATGATTTATGTACATTTTATCCCCTAATTTTCACTCATATTATGCCATCCTAATGCTTTATTCTTCTGATAAAGTCAATTTATGCTTATTTTCGAGGATATTACTCTTTTGGTATAGTGTTTGTTGTTTTGTGAATTTTTGCAGGTTTTCGAGTCGTCACAAGCATCAAATATTTTTATCCTCTTACTCTCGGAGGCTTGGTGACCTTAGGAACTAAGTTGGTGACTAAAGGGAAGTCAAATTAATTAAAAGAAGGCCAAGCAAAGAAATGCAAAATTTTTCGATCATCAAATGCAAAAGGGTCCACTTATAATGATCATATCTTTCACCACACTTGGAATTTGATAGATATTCTTATTGGATATTAAACTTGGGTCCTTTAGCTTCGAAACGACTGGTCACATGCACAAAACCGACAAGAAACGACCAAGTTATGGCATTTCAAAGACGCAGTGCGCATCAGGTACAAACCAGTCGACTGGTCGACCAGGACCAGTCGACCCGACTGTTTCAGCTCTGCAGATCACTGTTTGCTTTTTGGCCCGTGATATCTTGCCTCAAGCTTCCTCCAATCTTTCCCCTTGCGTGCTTCAGACCTCCAACTCCTGTGAATCAGCTACTCATGATGAAGGGGGTTGCTTGTTTGACCACCATTGTAATCATCATGAATCCAAGTGGGAAAAGCTCATCAAATTGGCTATAAATACCCCAAAGTTCTCAAGGAAACACAGACCCATCAGCTCACAAGCTGAGCTTAGCTTCATCCTTTCTTCTTTCTTTGCATATTCATCCTCAAATGTGTTCTAAGTAGTTCCTAAGTTCAGAAGCTTGTCTAATCTTCACACAAACACTTTCTTTAGCATTTTCATTCCTTGTTTCAAGCTTTAAGTTGTAATTTAGTTCATAAGCACTAGTATTTAGAAGTGGTTTTCATTTGGTAATCAATCAAAGTACTTAGATATTTCAGAATTTTGTGGGTTTATGTTTACAACTTGATGTGGAGTATTTTATTATTTGAATATTGAAGCTCTTGTTCTTATCATAGTTGTCTTCATCCCCTCCATAGTTGAGGGTAGTAAGTTATTCTAAGCTCATACTTCTTTTAGTTTATTGAATCATGTATGCTAAGATAGTCTATGTATTTTGTTCCATAAACATGTGTGAGTAGTCTACTTTCTAGAGTTTGGGGATGTAGTTAGCTAATTATTTTGCTTATGGGGTAATGGGTTGATCATAAATATGTACATGAAAGAATATATGAGTTCCATTGTAAGGAATCGAAAGTCAATTTCGATTTCCATACATGGACACTTTATGTTGCTTGAATGTTTGAATGCTTGGGAAATATGAATTCATGCTAGTAATGAGTAGCCCAGAAGCTAACTTTATTAGGATTCCTTTGAGGCCTAGCCCGTCCTTAGGATGATGAACCATGTCTATCTTGTATGATTCTTTCTTGTTTTAACATAAATTGGAGGTCAAGAGCATGTATTAGGGAGTCATTAGTATGGTCGAGTTATACGCCCAAAAGCCGAATCTCCTAAACCATATTAGTGACTATATAGTTCCTATACCTAGAAGTTGTGGAGCTAAAATAGAAAGACCTTTCTTATCATACCATGGTTAAAAACATATTTTCAACCCATCCCTTTAGCAAACTAAGAAGCTAAAACCCCCAAACTCTAGTCTTTTTATCCATTATTTAAACTTGAAATTGGAAACTTGTTATCACTTTAAAACTCAAAAATCATAAACCTTTTTGTCATTAGACTCTTTTTGTCACAAAATCATTTCCCTGTGGACCGACCCCTTACTTACCACTAATGCTAGTCATTAGGGTTATTTAAGGAGAACAAAATTAATTGTGTAGACCGGACCTAGTTAAACGATCAACGACCTACGGTTCCACGCGTCTATCACTTACCCAAGTCTAATTACAAATTCTCTCAAAAACCCATACAAGATAAATTCTCTAAATTGGATGAACAAACAAAGATAGCACAAGAAAATATTTAGGAATTAATTCTCGGTTTAGAACACTCAATATTTCCTTTTCTTGATTCTTGAAACTCACGAAATTTGGGCAAAAATTTTTCGGAAATTTTTCTCTCAATGTTGATCACCAAATGTTTGTGCCGGTTAGAAAAATGCTTTTATAATCTTTTTAGAACAAGTTATGCCATAAACCCATTATCTAAAGATAAGGGATTAGTGGGCATTGACCGTGAGAAGGAAATAACTTCCTTGGTGGTTATTCAAAGTCATACCTTGACTCTAGCTAAAAATAGCCATTTTCAAGAGACTTTTTAGGAGTTAGTTATTTTAATTCTTAGATTAATTCCTTGTGCTTTCTTGTTTGTTAACCGTACAACAAAACTAAAATATAGATTAATAAACTCAAGACTTTTTCTAAAATAATTTTGTTGACTTCTCTTCTGACCGGATTCTGGAGGAACAACGTACTGTCTCTATCTGCAACATCATCAGTTTATCAATATCAGGAACAGTAGACTTGGATTCTACTTTTGACTTCCTCATTGACCTTCTCTACTGACTTTGACTTTGTTGACTTTGACTTTGACTTGTACGATTCCCATTGACTAATCCTTAGGTACCATCGACGATTACAATAATCGGATATTTAACCTACAAAACAATCTCTACAAATATTTTGTTTGTTTATAATTTGTTAAGTCATCATCAAAAATCAAATGGGCCAACAAATTCCCCCTTTTTGATGATGACAAACTTATAAACAAACTTGGTTAAATGAAAGAGTAAAACTAATAGCTTTGAACATGTTAGAGATTAATCACAAGTTCAAACATATTTAGTAAATTAAATCGTTACAAGTAATTTACCAAATTCTAAAGCAAGCATATTACTCTAAAATATTTTTGGCGAAAATCATGTGATTAAGCATGACTTCAAATTTTTCAATTTTTAAAATAAAACGCGAAACAAAACATAAACATAAATACCAAAAACATAATAATTAAGAAACTTAAAGACATAAAATTAAAAATCAAGAGACACAACAAATCAAGTAATTCTAATTAAGTAATTCAAGACAATTAAGTAAGTCAAGAAAATTATGAGTTGTACAAATCAAAGATAAACAAAGTGATATTCAATATAACTTATGTCAAACAACAATTAACCAAATGATCCATTTAAACCAAACATAATCAAAACAGTAAGTCAACATACTCTTGTTGGCTATGGCTACTCTTCCCCCTTAAATATAACAACAGTAAGTTATCAAACTAAGTGTTATGAAGTAAACCAAGAATAGAGAATCAATTATCCAAAGAATAAGCAAAAACGTAAGCATTCACAAGTATTCACAAAAGTTTGTTTGCTACTCTTCCCCCTATTGGCATCAATCAAAAAGTAGGTATATGAATCAAAGCACAGCTCTAAGGCAAGCGTTAGACAAATTAAGATAGTAAGCAGCAAACTACGAAAATAAATGCCCAAACATAAATCGAGAAAGCATGCAAGCAAACATATTAGACCATGGGATAAGAAAATAAGGATGAAATAAAGGATTAGAAATAGTGGGTTAGTAGCATAAGCATAAAAGAAATAGTCTTGTACCCCAGCAGGTACAAAAAAAAAACAAAAGAAAAACATTGTTTAGAGAATTACAAATAAAATGGGCCAACCAATCATCAAATTTTTAATTGAAAATGGAAGCAGGAGGGATCAGGCAGCAGTCTCCTCATCAACAAATTCAGTCTGCACCTCCACCGTGTCAAGCTTCGCACCAAGACGTGATTCCATTTCGGTGAGTTGCTCAGCAATAGTAGAAAGTGAGACACGAACTTAACTTTGAAGAGCACATAGTTGAGACTGCAGGACATCAAATTTACCGAGTATTAGATCAATAGGAGTTGGAGGAAAGGGTGAGTCATCCCTAGCAAAACCAGTAGGTGTAGGTGAAGTGGGAATTGGTGATGGTGGTGATGATGGAATGTCAACTGGTGTGGGTGAGGCTAGTTTTGGTGAAGGTGGGGCATCGTCAGTTTGTTTGGTAGGGTGACTGGACATAGCTTCATCCTTACCAACCTTAGCTTTTGAAGCAAGCCTCCTACTCTTCCTTGGAGTGATTTTAGAATCCTCCTTAATGGGCTTAGAGACCTCCTCATCACTTGAACTTGAGTCAACCTCCTCAAGTTCCTCCTGCGAAGCTTCCCCCTCAGAAGGAGCTTCCTCCTTATCCTTATTCACCTCTGCCTCTTTAGCACTGGCAGAGGGAACAACACCTTGATCCTCCTTTTTCTTTTCTTTCTTTTCTTCTTCCTCAACCTCCTCTTCATTCTCAACTTCTTCTTCATCAGACACGACCTCCTCAACATCTATGAGGTCCTCTAAAATTCCTTTTTCATTGACAGTTAAATGCAAATTTTTAAGGCACTTAGCGCCTATTTGATTGTTTGCGGACATCGGAAAATGAAGACCCTCAAGCGGTACACCGAACTTCTTAAAAATACATGTTAACAACCCTCCATAACCAATCATAAGACCCTTCTCAACACACTCAGATAAGTGAGACACCATCAAGGACGGAAAATTTATTTTAATATGGTTAGCCATGCAATAGATCAACGTAGCATCGCGTAAATTTACTTCACTCCGCTTAGAGTTGCGGGGCAAAATAAATCTACGAGCGATGTTGTACAGCAATTTGTGTAATGGAGACAACGACATGTGACTAAATCTTCTCTTTTCCTCCTGACCAAGAAATTTTAAGACTGTTTTCTCAGTAATACCCGAAAAGACAATTTTTGACCCTACAAAATAAGTGTCAAAACCAACTGTAGGAACCTCAAACCACTCGCCAATCATCAAACTACTAAACTCAATTTTAATTTCTTTAACAACACTAGAGCAGACACCATTTTCTATAGAAAAGTTTTTAATAAACTCACGCATCAAATTGGGGTATGTGTGGTTGCATGAGTAATCGTACATAAGCTTTTCCCAACCCTGATTTTCTAAAATGGCATGAAATTGGGGAAAGAAGGTAGAATCATACCAATATTTGTCAAGTCCAAAGCCGACTGACATTTCCTTAGCTACCTCTTCCGCACTATCAGGATCTATGCGCTTGCTCCGTTTAGGTGGTTTGGATGAAGAAGCACTTTTAGGGGTTCCACGGGTTCGCTTTTCACCGGCATGCATGGATTGTTTTGGTGTATTGGTCTTGGATGGTTCTTGTGAAGATGAAGGTGGAACGTCAGGATATATCACTTGTAATGGCTTGGGTTGTGTTGATTTCGGCATTTTCTTGCTTGAAGATGAGGATTTTGGAGTTTTCATGATGAAGATGAGAGAAATTAGGGATTTGAGAAGGAGGAGTGTGTTTAATGGTTGACGGTTTGGCAAAAGTAGTACAAGTAAGGTAGATGTGAGTGATGGATGGGACAAATGAGTGTAAGGGTTATAAAGGTGTGAAGTGACGGTTATGAAAAGAAAGTACTACTTCTTGAAACGGTTTTAGTGTATGAACCGTGTGAGGTAACGAAAAGTTTACGTGAAAGTTCGTTGAATATGTCAATTTAGATAACTACTTTCCGAAACACCTCGATGATCCGTCTTCCAATTCATAAAATGATGTTGGTTCACCGAAATAAAATAAAATAAAGAAAATGCTGGAATTTGTGGAAAATAAAATATTTTTGTATTTTTTAAGATAATTTATAATATGTGGGTAATAAAATATATAATATAAAATAAATTATGCTACTTGGTCTAATTAGTTCAAACATGCAAGCAATCAAGATAAAGTTTAAGACATAAATTTAAATAGAAGCATACCCAAATCTCGCAATGATTGAATGAACAATCTTGGTTGTTGTGGTTGATTGAACCCTTCCGATTTTTCAAGATGTTTTGAGGAGGAATACTAGCAATTAAACGTTAGTGAAGCTTGATCATACCTAGCTCCAACCTCATCTTTTCAAATTGTTCTCTTGGAAGCGGTTTGGTTATATCTGCAACTTGTTCACTAGTATTGACATGTTTAACAATAATATTTTTAAGCTCTACGTTATCCTTAAGGAAATAATGTCTAATATGAATATGTTTAACTCCAGAATGATGCACCGGATCTTTAGAAATACAAATAGCACTAGTATTATCACAATAAATAGGAACACATTCAAATTTAATACCAAAATCTCTTAGCTGTTGTTTAATCCAGAGCATTTGGGAACAGCAGGCTGCTGCTGCTACATATTTAGCTTCTGCCGTGGATAATGCTATTGTGTTCTGTTTCTTGGAACTCCATGATACCAAACAAGATCCAAGAAACTGTACCATTCCTGAAGTGCTTTTTCTATTTACAAGATCACTTGCGTAATCTGCATCACTATACCCTTTCAAGTCATAGACATCACTTTTAGGATAAAATAAGGATAAGTCATCTGTTCCCTTTAGGTATCTAAGAATTCTTTTAACTGCCGTATAATGTGATTCTTTAGGATTTGATTGAAATCTAGCACACAAGCCAACACTAAAGGATATATCGGGTCTACTAGCTGTTAGATATAGTAGTGATCCTATCATGCCTCTATACATCGTTTGGTCAACATTAATTCCGTTAGAGTCTTCATCTAACCTAATGTTAGTGGCCATGGGTGTATGGTTTGTCTTAGCACTATCTAGTCCATATTTTTTTAGAAGTTCTTTTATATATTTTTGTTGATGAATAAAGATACCGTTAGCAGTTTGTTTAATTTGCAAACCAAGGAAGAAATTTAATTCTCCCATCATACTCATTTCAAACTCATTACTCAATAGGTCAGCAAATTCCTTACATAACGATTCATTTGTAGCACCAAAAATAATATCATCAACATATATTTGAACAACTAATATATTCGAAGCTTTATTCTTAAAGAATAAGGTTTTATCAATTTTACCACGTATGAACTTATTTTCAATCAAAAACTTAGATAATCTCTCGTACCATTGTCTAGGTGCCTGTTTTAGCCCATAAAGAGCTTTATCAAGCTTGTAGACGTGATCCGGAGAAATTGGGTTTTCAAAGCCAGGTGGTTGTTCCACATATACATCTTCTTCTAAAAACCCATTTAAGAATGCACATTTTACGTCCATTTGATATAATTTAAAATTCATGAAAGCAGCAAATGAAATAAGAATTCTAATAGCTTCTAATCTAGCCACGGGAGCAAAACTTTCAGTATAGTCAATACCTTCCTGTTGATTATAACCTTTTACCACCAACCTTGCTTTGTTTCTAACGATTATGCCGTGTTCATCCAGCTTGTTCCTGAATACCCATTTAAGTCCAATAATCTTCTTGTTCTTCGGTTTTGCTTCTAAGTGCCACACTTTGTTTCTTTCAAACTCGTTTAATTCATCTTGCATAGCTACCACCCAATCCGAATCTTGCAAAGCTTCTACATGATTCTTGGGTTCCATAGTTGATAGAAAAGCAAAGTGTGCACAAAAGTTTCTCATTTGTCCCCTTGTTTGTGTGCCTTTGTTCATGTCACTTATAATCAATTCTAGTGGATGTGACTTATGATGTTTCCACGGTCTTGGAACAAAGTCTCTTGTGAGGACAGATGTGGAAGCTGGTTCATTGACTTGATTCTGATTTGGTTCAACTTCAATTCTTTCTTCTTGTGCTTCTGTTTGAATTTCTGGATTAGGAACTGCAGGTTGTTCCTGATCTTCCTGTGGTTCCTGTTCTTGATTTTGTTCAACATTCTGACCTTGTTGCTGTTCTACTGGATCTTGCTCCTTGTGTATATTTTCATCATCTTCCAAATCCGCAAGACCTATCTTAAAATCACTTGTTTCTTGTTCACTTGTCATAAAGTTAGTCTCATCAAATATTATGTGAACAGATTCTTCAACACACATTGTTTTCTTATTATAAACTCTATATGCTTTACTATGAGATGAATAGCCAAGAAATACTGCTTCATCACTTCTTTCATCAAATTTACCTAAATTTCATTTTCCATTAACATGCACAAAACATCGACATCCAAAGACTCGAAAATATGAAATATTAGGTTTAATTCCTTTAAACAATTCGTAGGGGGTCTTAGAAGTGATTGGTCTTATTAAAACTCGGTTTAATATATAACAAGCAGTATTGACGGCTTCGGCCCAAAAATTTCTAGGTAAACCACTAGCAATTAACATAGTTCTAGCCATTTCTTCTAAGGTTCTATTTTTACGTTCAACAACACCATTTTGTTGTGGTGTTCTAGGCGCAGAGAAATTATGACTTAAACCATGCTCATTACAATAATCCATAAACTTTGAATTTTCAAATTCTTTACCATGATCCGATCTTATGTGGACAAGTTGATTGTTACTAGATTTCTGAATTTTAGTAGCGAATGCAACAAATTCATCAAAAGCCTCATCTTTGCTAGATAAGAATAAAGTCCATGTAAATCTACTGTAATCATCAACTATAACAAAAACATATCGCTTACCGCTGCGACTTTGAATTCTCATAGGTCCACAAAGATCCATATGAATTAATTCAAGAGGTTTTGATGTGGTCACGACATTTTTAGTTTTAAAGGATGACCTTGCATGTTTTCCTTTGGCACAAGGATCACATACTTCATTCTTTTGAAATTTTAGGGATGGTAATCCTCTTACTAGGTCTTTAGTACGTAAAGTATTAAGCAATGAAAAACTAGCATGACCTAATCTTTTATGCCAAAGTAGAGGGTCATCTTCTATAACACTCAGACATGTTAAACTGGTTTTAGGAACAGTGTGCAGGTCCACCACGTAGGTGTTCCCTTTTCTAATTCCTTCCAGAATGATGTCACCTGTGTCGTTCCTAGAAATCATGCACTTCTCAGAAGTAAAGTTTACAGAGTTACCTTTATCACAAAATTGAGAAATACTTAAAAGGTTGTGTTTCAAATTCTCGACCAAAAATACGTTATCTATTGCGTGGGAACTTGACCTTCCTATCTTGCCTTTTGCAATGATTTCACCCTTCATATTGTCGCCAAAGGTCACAGTTCCTCCATCATAGGCTTCTAGTGAGAGTAATTTTGATCTATCGCCTGTCATGTGCTTGGAACAGCCACTGTCGAGATACCATGAGCTGTTCCCCCTCACTAGAACCTGCAAAACGAACTTAGTTGTTAGAGGGTGGAACCCAGCCATCCTTGGGTTCCGTGTCGATTAAACAAGAATTAAATTTCTTAATCCAAACTCTATCGACGTATATTTGGTTCGTTTTGTTGTGCTGTTCCCTTTTTAAACATTTATGTTTCAGGTGCCCGGTTTTGCCACAAAAGGAACAGACTTTGTTTCTTGGGAGATCAACATAGACCTTTTTCTTTTTGTCATTTTTATCATATCCTAGACCTTCGGTTCTTTTAGTTCTAGCATTAAGAATCCATTTGGGAACTTCTCTAGTTTTCCCTTTATCTCTTGAATTTAATTCAAGCTTAAGTCGATCATTTTCTTTTAAGGCGGATTCTAGGTCGGATCTCATTTGAAAGAGTACCCATTGAATTTCTTTCTTAGTCTCATAATCTACTTCCATATCAAATTGCTCTAATTGATTCAATTCAATATTTAACATGATGTTTTCTTCTTTAACTTTTTCTAAGGCTTCTTTTAACATCACATTATTATCAAGCAATTCAAAAAATCGATTTTGCACATCGGATCTAAATGAGTTAAGGTAGGATATTTGGTCTTTACATGCTTTAAGGTCTTTTTTCAGTTTTGAGAGTGATGGCGGTTTGTTTTTCTAAATTTTCGTGAGATTCTAAAATCATTTTAACTAATCTATGTTTATCCAATTTAAATAAATAATCAAAAAATGGATCAGGAGACAGTACCTCTTTTCCTTTAGATGTATCGTCATGAGTAGCCATGAGACAGAGGTTAGCTACCTCTTCTTCTTCCACGGGGGCTTCGGTTTCGGCTTCACTTTCGGACTCTCCCCATGCAGCTATCATGGCTTTGCGGAAATCGGTTTTGTTAAAATTTCCCTTCGTTGGTTGTCTTCCTGTTTCTTTTGCTTTCCCTTTAGCTTTCTCGTCCTTCCATAGTGGGCATTCCTTTATGAAGTGCTCGGTACTTCCACATTTGTGGCATTCATATGTTTTGGATTTAGAAGTTCCTTTTTCTTTGTAGTTTCTTTGATTTTTATATCTGTTGTTCCTGAAGAACTTCTTGAATCTACGTACCAGCATTGCTGCCTCTTCCTCATCAGTTTCTGAATTTTCTTGATCGTCTGCTGTCAGAGCCAAACTTTTGTTCCTGGAACTGTCAGCTGTTCCCAGATGTAATTCATGAGTCATCAGGGAACCAGCCAACTCTTCCAGATTAAACTTTGTAAAATCTTTAGATTCTTGAATGGCTGTGACCTTTGCTCTCCAACGATCATCTTGAGGTAGGCTTCTTAGGATCTTTCGTACTTGCTCATCGGATGGAATAAGCCTTCCAAGAGAGACCAACTCATTTGTGATGTTCGTAAACCTAGTAAACATTTCTTGAATGCTTTCTTTAGGTTCCATAACAAATCTTTCATATTTGGACATGAGTAAGTCAATCTTGGAACGCTTGACTTCGCTTGTACCTTCATGGGTAACTTCCAGCAGATCCCAAATTTGTTTTGCTGTTTTGCAACCCATAATGCGATTGTGTTCATTAGGACCAAGCCCACAATGAAGTAATTTAATAGCAAGAGCATTCATTTCCATCTTTTGAAAATCTTCTTTCTCATATTCCGTGATTGGTTTGGGAACAGTTTCGTTGATGGAGTTGGTAGTAGTTACCTCAAAATCTCCAACTTCAATGACTCTCCAAACTTGATAGTTTTCGGCTTTGATGAAGATCTCCATCCTGTTTTTTCCAATAGGTATAGAATTTGCCATCGAACATTGGTGGTCTCTGAGTAGAGTACCCTTCTTCCATACGCTCGTTCATTTTCATCATCTCTAAAGTACCAAGATACGGCTCTCAGGGTTTCCTGATTTAATGAGGAACAGGGCTCTGATACCAATTGTAGAAACGTATAGAGACAATGAAGTGTAACAAGAGGGGGGGTGAATTGTTACTTGTTCTCTATAGAGTATTTTCGCCCTTTTCTTGCGGAATTTTGAATAGAGAAAATACTCAAAACAAAATAAAAGAAAACTTTAAAGAAACACAAAGAATTTAACGTGGGAACAAGAACCACGACCCTCTAGGGATTTCGATTCTCTATTATTTTATGTAATTTAATTCTCTATTACATAAAATATATTTCTCCTTCTCCTTCTCTTCTTCTTCTCGGTTTCTTTCTTGTTCCTTTTCTCGATTCTCCTTCTCTTTCTCTCTTCTCTTTCTCTCTTCTCTTTCTCACTTCCCCCTTAGACTTACCCAAGTCTAATTACAAATTCTCTCAAAAACCCATACAAGATAAATTCTCTAAATTGGATGAACAAACAAAGATAGCACGAGAAAATATTTAGGAATTAATTCTCGGTTTAGAACACTCAATATTTCCTTTTCTTGATTCTTGAAACTCACGAAATTTGGGCACAAATTTTTCGGAAATTTTTCTCTCAATGTTGATCACCAAATGTTTGTGCCGGTTAGAAAAATGCTTTTATAATCTTTTTAGAACAAGTTATGCCATAAACCCATTATCTAAAGATAAGGGATTAGTGGGCATTGACCGTGAGAAGGAAATAACTTCCTTGGTGGTTATTCAAAGTCAAACCTTGACTCTAGCTAAAAATAGCCATTTTCAAGAGACTTTTTAGGAGTTAGTTATTTTAATTCTTAGATTAATTCCTTGTGCTTTCTTGTTTATTAACCGTACAACAAAACTAAAATATAGAAAAATAAACTCAAGACTTTTTCTAAAATAATTTTGTTGACTTCTCTTCTGACCGGATTCTGGAGGAACAACGTACTGTCTCTATCTGCAACATCATCAGTTTATCAATATCAGGAACAGTAGACTTGGATTCTACTTTTGACTTCCTCATTGACCTTCTCTACTGACTTTGACTTTGTTGACTTTGACTTTGACTTGTACGATTCCCATTGACTAATCCTTAGGTACCATCGACGATTACAATAATCGGATATTTAACCTACAAAACAATCTCTACAAATATTTTGTTTGTTTATAATTTGTTAAGTCATCATCAAAACTCAAATGGGCCAACACTTTCCACTTCTAATTCCTCTTTCTGGTTAATACCCACTAAAAACCCACTTCCTCTCTCATTTCGTCTTCAATCAAAACACATCGATTTGATCTTTATTCCATCTGATATTTCAGGTTTGTTCTTCGTTTCCATTTGATTTTGGGAATGAAGTTTTGATTTTCAGTTTAGTTACTGATTTTTGGAATGAATTTTTGCTTTTCGTTTTAGTTTTGATCTTCATCAACTTATCATTTTTTGCTTTTTATTTTAGTTTCTGATTTTCGAAATGTATCTTTGCTTTTCATTTTAGTTGAATTCATCATCTTTTCACTTTCGTTTTTCTACAAAATTAATTCTCCACTTGACAATTTAGGTTGCTTTTCATTTTCATTTCAGGTTTGATTTTCTCTCATGTGAACCCAAGTTTAATTTCTTCCTTGTCTCGCTCCTGCAAATCGTCCATGAATCCTCTTCCTCTAACAATAAAACATTTGCAAGACTGGAATACTGTTCATCATGAACAGTACTTTGGCCATGTCAGCACTTCCCTCACCTTCTGGCTCATGCCATTCTTTCTTCCTCATTTTCATTTTACGCCATTCTTTCTTCCTCATTTTCATTTTTTCTTGATCCGCTTTCATGTTTTCTGTTTTTATTTGATTTTTGTGAATTATTGGTGTGTTGGTGTAGATTTAAACAGAAATCAACTTGATCAGTGATAATCAAATTGGTTGAGTTGTTTGTTTTGTTTTTCTGAGTTTCGAGATGAGCGGTAGTAGTTGTTTTGTTTTACAAGTACTTTATTTGCCATGAACAGTCTAAACTGAATGAAAATTTAGGGTTTTTGTTTAATGAAATTTTAGGGTTTTTGTTAATTTTTGACCGAACTCTGATCAGATTTTATTTGGATTTAGGGATGAAAAAATTAGGGATTGATCAGTTCTCGTTAAGCGACGCCACAAACCCGATTGCAAAGGTAATGTAATTTCTGAATGTGTACATCTTGCCGCTCAAAAATCTACAAGGAAAAAAAAGATTTTGTTTTCCAAATTACAGTTTAATGGGTAAAATTCATCCATTAGAAAATATAGAACGCTTTTTTCGAACCTGTTGCACATTAGGTTTTCCATTTTTGATTCATTGGTATTATTTTTCGCTTCTTGGTTCACCGATTATCTTAGCAAAGTTTATGGTTTCTTGCTTGAATTGAGGTATTTGAAGGGTACATATAGATCAAAGGAGACCTCAACAATGGTGTTTGCACATAGATGGAAGTAGGAGGAGTAAAGTTGTTCATCCGACCTTCTTTACGACCTTAAAGATTATGCAACAAGAACTAATTGAGTTGAAAATGGTGATGCAAACTGGGGTGTAGGTAAAGATTCAATTATTCTATGTGAATTCAATTTAATTTCATCGGTACAAGTTTGGGTTTGTTAAAAATAGGCCTCATAAACATTTGAGCTCAAATGGGAGTAAGAAAAGGGTAAAAGAAATTACTGGAAATTTTGATAGGTTTGATGTTAAAGTTCACACGCAGGCAAAAGTTCAAGCAAGGGTTTTGATGTTAGGAATTCGATCACTGATATATAAAACAAAATTTATTCAATTATATATAAATATTTTCAATTTACTTGCTAATTTATTACATTTCTTATCAAAGATTTGTTTTTTATAAGCATAATCTCATTTGTTCCTTTTTTTGGGTGGATTTAGCTACTTTTCAGTTTAGTTTTGGGTTTTTTTACTATCTACAATGAATTTGACATGGGTTTTAGATTATTTTTGGAAATCGTTGGTGGGTTTTTGATATTTTTGGAAACTCGTGATGCTTTTTTATATAATCAGTTGTGTTTTAGGTTGTTTATTATTGTTAATGAGAGTTTATTGTATCGAGTTTTTGGTTAAAGATAGTTGACATGTTATTTTTATTTGGCATATATTTCCATATACATTTATTTTGTTGATTAGTTATTTTTTGTGATTATTGTTTGCAGTTTTGTTTAATTCTATTGAAATATTTGAAGTATCCATCATTTGCATTTTAAAATTGGGTTTTCCCATTAGTCGGACACTATGAAAATCTCATTCTGCAATGGTGGGGGAATCATTAGTAATTTAGGGCAATGGTTTTGTATAACCTATTCCGCAATGGGAGGGAGTCATTTGTATTTAGTGCTTATGTGTAAGCCATGTTGGAACGATCTTCGATTTTTATGATCTTCCTGTTTTATAGCAAAACATATTTGCCTATTTGTGTCATCACTATTGTATCCAGAAAAGGTGCTAGCCTTTCCCATTCAACTGTTGGTACTTAAGTGTTGATACTTAAGGGCTTTAAGGATTGAGGTACTCGATTGAATTTTATGTTCTTTTACATTTTTTTAGTGAGTTTGAAGGTATTTGATTGAATTAAGTGTTTTTCTATTCTTCATTCAAACTGAATACAAAATCCAAAATTATATTGTCTTTAATTTTTTACCCAACTTTTTTCGCAGCACATTGATTATGTCAGTGCCACTATTGTAGTAATCGCTGCAGAATCACTATATTATATCTATCTGCGTGTGTAGACTTCTAAAAAGTGGAATCAGTAGTTGTCCTTGGATATGGGTTTGTATGTAGTTACTCCAACCACAAAGGAGTTTGAACCAGCTGCATGTCTTATGTCTTAGCAAAAGCTCATGATCCCCATTGACGCAGTAAGTGTAGCTAGTGATGGCCACGGTCCGGGTTGGGCCGGTTCCGTTCCGGTTCTAACCGGTTCTGGTTCCACCCAGTTCCGGTTCCATTGGAACCTGACCTGGAC